>PYSQ01000057.1:0-34462 GCA_003049435.1 Nakataea oryzae | reverse complement strand
CCCCCCCCCCCCTGAGGACTCACGTAGCCCATCGTGACGAGACGACGACGTTGCTGCAGTTAGCCCACACCACAGTCAAGGGGTTGTTCTGCATGGTGCCGCCCCAGGCGAGGCCGGCCCAGCCAACCTCGGCGGGCGCCTGGACCTGGATGACGACATCGAAGCCCTGGCCCTTGGACGCCGAGGCTGGCCGGGCGGTGCGGATGACAATTCTCCCGTCGCCCAGGGAATAGGCAACCTTGTACTGGGCAAACCGAAACCCGGAATCGGCGTCGTCGACGATGGAGAAGGGGTTCTCGATGGGGCCTGGGCAGTACCAGGGCGGATCGGGGCCTTCGCAGGGGTCGCCAGTCGACGGACCGCACCATTCGGGTGGGTCGTCGCCAAGACACGGATCCGGGTCGGAGCAGTACTCGGGCGGACTCGGGTCGAGGCAAGGGTCGCCCTGTCCTTGGCAGGGACAATCGCAGAGGCACTGGCCGGCAACTTTTGATGTTTCGGCAAACGATCTCGATCAGCCGCCAACTCTAAACAGATACCACACATGCATATGCTGTATGTAAAGTAGGGAGAGGCAGGGGCTTGCTCTCACCGAGCCCGACGAGCGCCGCGACGCAGCTGGCCGACAAGAATGCGCGCACCCGCATCGTACAAGAGCCACAGGAGCCCCCAGGTAGCAGCAGCACGACAAGGAGCAGACGGCTAGCTCTTGCGGCCACGACCGAGTCGGTTCAGGGCCATGGCACACGGCGGCAGCGCCATTTAAAGGTCACCCAGGGGCAGCCAGCAAGCCCCCGGGGCCAACCGCGACGGGCGGCTGATCTGCCACGGAGCTCAGACGTGCGGTCGCAAGCGCCATATATCCGAGATAGGGTGGAACCGGAACAATCAAGCAAGAGGCGTTGCAATATCATGTCGACGTCTATAGGCTGAAGGCCGTGATGGGAGCTGCCCACTGGTGGGGGAGCTCCCCTCCACCGGCAGCGGCAGCCAGGTTGGCGACGGCACCCAGCGATGCGTTGTCCCCGGCCGTCCGATTATCCGGATGAAATGAAGACGGTTAAAGAAGGAGTACAAGCACGTTCAAACAACGCTACATGATCATCAAGGATGATCAAGAACTGGCACCCGCTGCGCTAAAGACTTGTGGCCGGCGCAAGGCCAGGGAAGTCGGACGTGACTGCAGGTCCTTTTTGGCTCGAGTTGTCGCTCGACTGCCCAATCGGTAGCATAACGCGCAGGATTGTAGATAGAAATAGAAATCCGCAAAGACAAGCGAGTATGTGTGCGTTGATCACTCCGGTTGCCGCGGGTATGCTATGGGTCTGGACAGCTCGCTAATCGAGGGCAGCCCGTTTTGAAGTTGTTTAAAAATACCCGTCCAGCCAAGTTTCTGTGTTTCTATGCACGGCCTATGTCGCGTGCCTCGGGCCGTGTGGAGAGCATTTTGGCAGGCGATCTGGTGTGCGCGGGCGTGGAGAGGAATCGGAGGGGCGGACAAAAAGCAAAGAAAGAAAGAAAAAGAAAAGAAGAAAAAGCTCCGAGGGTGCATTGACGGATGTGATGCGCCCTCTTCCCAGGGCATGGCCTGAGGAGTGGCCAAGGCCTTAAATTCAAGACCCACGAGCCGCGCGACACAGTGTCACGCTGCCAGCAAGAAGGAGCGAAACCAGTTTGCATGTCCGTACTGCGCCGGTTCGGGTCCCTGGCGTCTCGCGCGACGATGACGCGGACGCGTGGAAGGGGCCCAGACTCTGAGCAGCAGAGGCGTGCCTGCCCATTAACAAGGCGGGGTGCGTGTCCGGTTTTGGGAGCTGGCGCCGAGATAGGTAGGTAGCACGGCCGGGGAAGGGCAGGAATCAGACGGACCCGTCGCCGTCGCGGACATATTGCGGTCTTGGTCTCGTGGGTGCAGGGGAGGGCATGGCCTGGTGGGTGGACGGTGGACGGCAAACGCGTGGCGGCGCCGGGAAACGGGCGGGGAGGGCTGGCATTGCACGGAAACGGGCTGGAGACGCAGGCCGGCGGCCAAGAAGCAGCGCGCGGCGAGCACGAGACCTGGCGCGCGCGCTGTGGTTGCGGTGGCTGTTGGGCGGGCACAGCGCATTTGCTGGGCGGCAGGCACGAGGGACGCAGCGCAACGTGGGGAGGGGTCCCCTCCCCCATCCATGCTTCGCAGGGCCTGAACCCCCCCGCGCTTTAGGGGGAAGAAACGACAAGGCGCAGGGGTGCTGCTGGGAGGCGCATTTCGTGCAATGTGCGGATGAGACGCTGCCCCGAGACCAATGGGACGAAACCGGCAGTGGGCTCGAGTCAGCGGCCCTCCTCCCCGATCTTCCCGCAGTTCAGCTGAGCGGTTGCCGACGTCGCGAACCAGGGGGTTTCTCGCCCCAGGCCTTGCACCTTCTCGAAGCGCCCCCAGCGGCTGTCATCCTCATCCCTCCCAGCCAGCCATGCCTGCCCCCGCCACCCTGACGGCCCAGCCGGGCTGCTGGTGATGCAGCGCTCCATTGGCAGCTCCGCGCCAGGATGGCCGCGCTTGCTGCTCCCGTATCAATGCCATACGTCTCCGCACTATACTCGGCGTGCCATACTGCACACGCCATTGTTTCCCCTCGGCACCGCCCTAGCCCGGGCGCCCACCCCGGGCGTATAACGCGCTTGGCTGGGCGCGGGTGTTATAGTACCCGCAGCAGCCGCCGCCGCCCAACCTCCCCGGACGCCCACGTCCATAGTTAAACCACCGGCCCCCTTCGCCAGAACAAAAAAGAGATGATGGAGACGCCGTGAGATGGGACGACGACTATGCGCGCGCGCCTCCCCAGAACCACCCGCCGCCGCCGCCGCCGCCGCTCGCCTGGCAGCACCACACCGACCCGGAGTCCAGTCTAGTCCCCCGCGCTGGCCGCCCCCTCCCCAAAAAAAAGATGGACGCAGCTGTCGCCGCCGAGAACAAGGGGCCGCTGATCGTGGCCACCGCGTGGTCCTTCACCGTCGTGTCGCTGGTCTTCATGCTCCTGCGCTTCTGGGCCAAGCTGTCAAGGCCCGGCGGCTCCCTTTGGTGGGACGACTGGATCCTGCTCGCCTCGTGGGTCCTGACCTACGCCACGGCGCTACTCAACACCATCATGGTCTTCACCCTGGGCTCGGGCCGGCACATATTCGTCGTGGACCCGCAGAACCTGGGCCCGCTGACGCTGATGGGCAACCTCGCCGGCACCACCTCCATCCTGGCCGCCCAGCTGAGCAAGACCTCGTTCGGCCTCACCCTCCTCCGCATCGCGACCGACCGCTGGATCCGCGCCGCCGTCTGGTTCTCCATCATCACCATCAATGTCGCCATGACCGCCAACCTGCTGAGCCAGTGGCTGCAGTGCTACCCCTCGGAGAGGTACTGGAATCCGGCCGTGCCGGGCACCTGCTGGGCGCCGGGCGTCCAGTCGCTCATCTCGCTCGTCATGGCCGCCTACTCGGGCGCCATCGACATACTGCTCTCGCTCGTGCCCTGGAAGATTGTCATGGCGCTGCAGATGAAGCCCGCAGAGAAGATTGGTGTCGCCTCGGCCATGAGCATGGGAATTTTGTAGGCACCCCCGAGCTCTCTGTCTGTCATACTTTCGAAGGACTGTAGCTGACTCCTGCACCCGCAAATTGTACAGCGCCGGTGCTGCTGCCTGCCTCAAGGCCGCCTTCATTCCTGGTTTAGCAGCCGGTGATTTCACATGTGAGTCTCTATCCAGAGCAGTCAAGATAATCCGTCCATCGCCAATACACATACACACGGAAAAATTACTGACAGAGACTTTTTTTGGGTGGCAGTCGATTCGGCGGAGCTTCTAGTCTTCTCCTACGTCGAGATAGGACTGAGCATCATCGCCGCCTCTATCCCGGCTCTGAGGGTCCTGGTCCGCGACAAGATCAACTCGACAAGGCAAGCCACAAAGGACACGGTGCGATCCCAGACCACCACCACGGTCACGAGGCCTCGGACGGCAAAGCAACTTCAAGACATCGAGAGCATGGGGTCCAACCGGATCCATCGAAACGTTTCCTTCAGCGTCGTGTACGAGAGTCCCCCAGGTGGGCGGCCGAATAATTTCATTTAGGAACTGTGATACCCAGGGATAAGGTCAAGGCAGGCGGTCATGCGTTGGGTTCCGCCAACATGGTTACGAAGAGGATTGAATTTACGACTTCAAGAAAGCGTTTCTGTAGCTTGTTGTTTCTAATGCCATAAATTCGCACCCGTGCGCTTCTCGCCGCTTGTCATTGGACGACTCAGTATAAGCGACGGACAGCGACCGTCAGCCCATGGCTCAACCCTGGAGATCCGGAGATCGGAGCCGCCCAAGGCACCTGGGACTGGCAGCTTGCTTTGATCCGAACTGCTAAGAACCTGATCGGCAGCCAGTGATGCCATACTGGTGGTGCGATGCGCAAATGCTGAGGGAGGGGTGTCCCAAGGTGCCGCCTGGAACCAACTGCACGTGTCTGAATAGTGCCCTGCCGATCCGTTGCGGAAGCTGTCGAAATCAAAGGCCTGAGCAATGGTTGGAGGCCCAGTCAATAACAAATTATAACAAATTATTTCGCCATCCTCTATTGACGGAGGAGACGGCCCGTCGTCCGTCTAATCCAACCAGGTGGTGGCCTGCGCCAGCGAGCCATGGCATAGCGGCCCACGCTGCGGGGGCGTGGCTCGCTTAAGTCAAATGTGCTGTTCCCGCCTGGTTCAAAAATACCAACCGCATCCTTTTTTTTTTCTGCAGCCAAAAAATAGCAAATATCCCACTTTTAGCCCGCTGAAGTCTTGTTTGTATTAGTAGTCACCAGGTCCAAGCAGGCCCGGGGGAACGACAATGTCGAGCGAGCAGCAAAAACCCGAGGCGCAGCCGTGGTGGGCGGCGTTCCCCGCCCCAAAGGCCGAGTGCGACAGCGTGGAGCCGGCCGAGGTGCTGAGGATTCTGGAAGAGGGCAACGGGGCCACGCCGGGCGACCTGCTGCTCGTCGACGTCCGACGCACCGACTGGGAGGGCGGCACCATCGCCAGCTCAATCAACCTCCCTGCCCACACCCTGTACCAGACGCGGCGTGTCGTCTATGGCCTGTGCAAGAGGGCAGGCGTCAAGAGGATCGTCTTCTACTGCGGTATGCTCCGGCCATCGGTCCCAAGAGGCCATGAACGCCCGTACGGAGCGCTGACGTTGGGATCGGCCGGGGCTCAGGATCCTGCTCACACGGCGGCAGGGGCTGGAAGTGCTCTGGTTGGATGCAGGACTTCCTCGATGAGGCAGGTGACAAGGACATCAAGGCCTTCACCCTCAAGGGCGGGATCAAGGGGTGGGTGGCGCAGTACGGCAGCAAACACATGGAGTGGTACGAGGCGGCGCCATGGGAGCAGTCCAAATAAAGGTCCTGGTCCCTTGGGCCCTCCTTTTCGTCTTGGCGAGATGCTCCGGTTTATGCTATGTAGGCGCATCGATGACTGGTTTCATCAAAACATTTCTTGTTTCAACCGTCGGGTATCACTCCCTAGTCCGGCAAAATGCCGCCAACAAAGATGTCGAAATACCAAACGCCACATCAAGGATACATGGGTTCCTCAACTAAAAGTAGCCTCGACCCCCCAGCGCGCGCGCGCGTGAGAACCCGCCGAGGAGCCGATGAAGGGCCAAGCCAGGCCGAGGGCTTTTTCTTTTCCATAGACATCGCGCACGCGACCCATTTTGACGGTGCTTCTGTGTCGGCGACAGACGGACTTGTTTCGTGTGGTAGGTTACCTGCCGCCTCCGTGGCCGCGGTCATCACCACCTATCCGCTCCATTGCCTCGAGCATCACCACCGAGTTTCCGCGGATAACCTGCAAAAGGGGGAGAAGAAAAAAAGTGAGCGTGAGGGTCAGCAATGCAGCGCATTCTCGGGGGTGCCGCAAGAATGCAAGACGGGTAGCAGGCGGATTTACGCACCACCATGCCGAGCTTGGCCTTCTCGCCACCCTCCTTCTCCTCAAAGGCGTCGTCGAGCACAATGTTGAGGAAGACGTCGTAACCACGGACCACGCCGACGACCTTGCGGGAGCCGTTCAGCTGGACGAAGACCTTCTTGTCGAGGTACTGCGGTGAGAGGGAATGCGATCAGCAGGGTGCTCCGTCCGGGCGGGTGGGCAAAAGCGGTGTGTGTACCTTCTTTAGTTCGGGCTGCGCGGGCGCCATCTTGTGATCGTAGGGTTCTGCGGCGCAGAGGTGACGGCTGGAGGTGGTCTTTGTCGGGGGAGGGAGCACCTGTGCGAAGAGATCCGATCCAGGCCAAGCGCGTTTTCAGAAACGGCGCCGCGGCGGGCAGAGCTTAATCGCGGGCAGCCCTTCATGGCGGGTTAGCTGTCGGTGGGTGGGTGGGCAGTCCCCACCTGCTCCACGTGCCGATAAGATAACCCAAAGAGGTACCGAGATCTTGGTTTGCCTGTCGCGTAGGGCGCCCATCGGACAGCTCCTGCGACGGGAACGAACTTGGTCAACGAGCACGGCCAAAGCGGCAATGTAAAGGCAGCAAACCCTGGCTCGCTAGCGTACACCGTTGCAGCCAAAACCGACATCCCTCGAATCCTGCCGGCCCCATGAATCTGTTCACGTCAAAACGCAAGCCTCGCGCGATCCGGACCTTTGGGGCCGACGACGATGACGATGAGAAGGACGCGCCGGGCCAACAGTCGCAGGATGCAGGGTTAGGGGAGCCCGTCAAAGAAGGTATGGACTTTTCTTGGTCCTCCACTCCCCAACGCGTAATAGCAAGCTCTTGCTGATGACGAGCGAAGTCGGCTAATACGGCCCTTGGGCTTCTGTCCCCTCCAGGCCTCTCCACTACGACGACGGTGCCGGTCAAGTTCAACAAGCGCCCGTTCAAGCATTCCTCGCTGCGCAAGAGCATCAACGCTGAAGATGCCGCCTCCCTGGCAAGCGAACTGGCCAAGACCTCCGAGGCCACCTCAGCACCCGCTCTGGTGACCGCGGCGGCAGCCAACGTGAACGACGACGACGCCGATGATGGCCCCGTTGTCGTGAAGCCGTCTCTCAACAGGGGGGGATCGACAAAGCAGAAGAAGAAGCGGCTTTCCAGCAGACTGTCTTTCGGCGGCGACGCCGCAGTTGCTGAGGACGACGAGGGCGCCGCGGGTGCCTTCACGACCCCCAAGAAGTCGACCCTGTCGTCGAGGGCGCTTGAGAACAGCGCCCTGAGGAATCGCCTCCCGATCGGCAGGCAGCCGACGGCGGGCAGCGGCCGCGACGACGACGCAGACTCGCGGCCGCGCTACAGCAAGGAATACCTCGAGGAGCTGGCCAGCAGCACCCCGAACACGCCGCGCGACCTCTCGACGCTCAAGATCAGCGGGGACTACGACGAGTCGATGGAGCTGGACCTCGCGGAGCTCGACGGCGCCCTGATCGTGCCGAGCGCGGAGCTCTCGGGCCTGCAGCAGCGGCCCGGGCAAGGGGAGCCGGCCGGCCCCGCGGTGCTGACCGAGGCGGAGATCCGCGAGCGCAAGGAGCGGCGCGCGCGGCTCGCCCGGGAGGAGGAGTTCATGTCGCTCGACGGCTCGGACGAGGACGGCGGCGGCGACTACATCTCGCTCCGGTCGAAGCCCAAGAAGAAGGACCAGTCGCGGCTCGTGGCCGAGGACGAGGACCTGGGCGAGGGCTACGAGGAGTTTGTCGAGGACGGCGGGCTCTCGCTCGGCAAGAAGGCCGNNCGCACCGAGATGGCCGAGCTCATCGACGCGGCCGAGGGCGACGGCGGCGCCGGCGCCGGCTCGAGCGACGAGGACGACTCCGAGGCCGAGCGCCGCGCCGCGTACGAGGAGGCGCAGACCCGCGCCGGCATGGACGGCCTGCACCGGCGCAGGAAGGACGACTCGGGCGACTCGAGCGGGCGAGGAGGGTCCGGGGTCGCCGAGATACCGAGGCTCAAGCCCCTGCCGGACCTGGGCGAGTGCCTGGCCAAGATGCGCGAGGTGCTGCAGGGCATGGAGAAGGACGTGGCCGCCAAGCAGCTGCGCATTGCCGAGCTGGAGAAGGAGAAGTCGGAGATCACGACCCGCGAGGCCGAGGTCCAGTTGGTCATGGATCAGGAAGGCAAAAAGTACCAGACAATATCGGGGTCGGTGGAGCTGCCGATTCCTCCTGGGAGCGCCGCTCAGTCGCCGCTGAGGCCACTGCCGACGGGCTTTGGCGTCGACACCCCGACGCAGCGCGGGTTGGAAAGCTTCGGAGCAACCCCTACAACGAGGCCAGAGGCAGAGGACGGCGGTTGAAGTCGCCGATTGGCTGCACGTATCGAGAAGACAAATGGAATGGCATTCAAGTATACAGTAGAACACTAAAACAAAACTAGGCACAATGATTATGGCAGAAGCCATTTAGATGCCATGTACAAAGGTTTTCCCCCAAGACGCCAAAATGAGCCGTGACAATAATGTGTGCAGTCTGACGCGGCCTCGGTCCGATGATCCCAGGCCTCCCAGCCGTGGCACTTCACTTCTCCGTCGTCGCAACCGCAAACAAGACCCGATGCTGAAAAGGTACCTAGGCGGCCAGAAAATAGTGTACAGCTGGCCGCTATCATTTGGTGGGCCGGCTGACGCCGGCGCCGATGACACCAGGCAGCTTCTCCTCGCCGACGGTGAAGAGCATGCCAATGGCCATGGTCACCATGCCGATCAGGGAGACGGTAAGGAAGGTGATGAGCCAAAACGGGGTGCTGATGTCCTGCTTCTGGCACGACTTGCCGCCCCAGTAGCTCCTCGATTTTCCCTCCTTGGTAGGCATGCAGTGGCACGAGAAGCAGACGGGCGCGTCCTTGGACGCGGTGGCGCCGGCCTTGGCGAACTTGTTGCGGCACTCGCCGTGGCCAGAGCAGCTGGCGGTGGCGTTGGTGCACGCAGACTTGCTGGTGAAGCAAGCTGGGATGCGACGGTTGGGTGCGGCTCCCCCGGACGCCAGGCTGGAGAAGCCGGACGGGGAAGAGTGCGACGACGAGGCATGGAAGCCGTCCGACTTCTTGGGCAGCTTCTCGCCAAGCACCGTCTCGAACTGGCGGCGACGGAGCTCGGCAGGTTGGTGCTGCGAGGACCACTCCTTGGGGCCAGCGGTGCGGCTGCTCTCGGGCATGAGGACGATTATGGCCTGCATGTCATCGTCGACCGAGTCGAGGAGGCTATCGAGCTTGGACGCAACCGTCGAAACCACGGCGGGTTGCTAGCCATCAAACGTGTTAGCTTGTACTGGAGCTGTCTCGAGACATTCCGACAGGGCGGAATGCAGGCCGTCGGGCCAACGCGCGACACATGGAGAAGGTATGCATACCCTCGCAACATCGTACTTGGCAAACAGCGACGGGCCTTGCCAGCACTTCTTGTCGCCGGGCCGCAGGACGGCGTCGACGTCGGCCGCGTCGGTGCACTGCGACGCAAAGCCGAGGAAATCCCGATCGGCCAGCTGCTGGTTCGCCTCGGCCGACGGCGGATCCTCGATGACGAAGGACAATCGCTGGCCGCGGCTCTTGAGGGCGGAGCGGAGCTCGTTGACGTTGTCGTCGGTGGTTCCCTCGAGCATCAGCACGAGGGATGGGTCGCGGCGGCCGATGCTGAAGAGGTGCGAGGGCTCGCGGCCAAAGTTGAGGATGTGGTCCAGGGCGCGGTCGCGGTCCATGGCGTCGGGCAGGTCGGCCGACAGGCTGGAGTGGTCGTCGCCATTGGTGGTCCGCTGCAGGAGGATGTGCCTGGCGAGCTGGCGCGGCAGGTGCGGAGGGACGGCGTTGCTCGAGGGCTTTGCCCGGGGGGCGAGGGCGTAGACCTCGGCGCCAGTCGACGGCTGCTGGGTCGCGGCAAGCGCCAGGCCCGCGAGCGAGAGCGACGTGATGGTCTCGGTGCTCCACTTCATGATTGCAGCCGCTGCTGGTTGTATGGGGGTGGGCTGGCTGCCGATGGAGGGGGCGATGTGGTGATGCGTGTGTTGGCTTCAATTATTCCAGCATGCAGAGCCGCGGTCGGGACAGTCAAACTCGCCTGGCGAGCGGTTTGGCGTGGTGATGCGCACAGACCAGCAGCCAGTTGCAGACGCGGCGGCGGCAGGGAGGCCCTGGGCCATGGCGTCAGTCTGCTGCGCTTCGGTTGATTGTCGGCCTCGGTCGCAGCGCCGCCTTACGTAACCCCCCTAGAACCCTCCATGGCCCAGGGTGGCGGGCCGCCCCAGATTCAGGCTGCGTAGCCGCAAAGAGAAACCATGCCGCCGCGGGCTACCGCCCCAAATTTTGGGGCAGCCAACGTCGGCGACAGCACTTCCGCCCAACTCGATCTTGCACGCCATCCATCTTCCTTTCGCCCCTCGGGCCCGTTGCGCAACCTAGAGCCCACAGCATACGCAGGCAGCAGCGCAGTGTGCCTGCACATTCCACCCGTCCACTCCCCCGTCCGTCCTCGACCGATCGCTTGTCGCCGTCGCCCGCGAAACCCCCCGGCGACCCACGCTCCCCCTCCAACCACCGCCGCGACCGGAAGCCCCCACGCAGCCCACCCTGGAACCTCGCCGTCTTCCTTCCTGAAGCAGACGACTTCCGCGAGTCGGCGAGCCGGCGCCACTCGACGAGAATGCTCAGGCTCCTCCGGTCCGCGACGCCTTTCCTCTCGCGAGCGGCACCAGCCGTCGTTTCTCAGCCCGCTGGCGCCGTGCGGCTGCAGCACGCGCGCGTAACAAGAGGCAAAGCCGTCAGGTACGCCGCGTCCCAGTATCCTGTCTGCGTGACCATGGTCGCTCTCTCCTACATGCGCTCCATGCCTGTGCCTTTCCTAACCGGTCGCTCTACTCCCCTGGAACAGGAGAGCATTGTACGGCGGCGTCGCCTTGTACATCTCGTGGAAGATCCTGGACGAAAGCATCATCCAGCCCGGGCTTTCTCGCATCCTCGATGAGATCGAAAAGCTAGACCCCATTGACGGCGAAGATGACGCCGAGTATGAGGACTGGTTCGTTCCGCTCCCGTGGTTCGAGACGGTCAACCAACCGCCATATTCAAAATCAAGCCCCGAGTGGGCAAGATATGTCCAGTTCAACAACGACACGCCCCAGTCCAAGGAGGAGCGTCAGAGAGTGGCCAGTATGTTGACCCCGCCGCCCGCTGTAGCGCGGGCTCTCGTCTTTTCAAGCCGCAACTAACCCCCATGTGCTCCCCAACAAGACGTTGTCAGGCAACTAGTATACCAGTCTGCCGCCAACACCAAATGGGTCAGCGCCAGGTTTGGAAAGATCCATCCGTGGTCGTCCTCGCATTTCTTCCTGTCCACCCCTCCGCAGCCCCCGCCCAAGATCCTCCAGCTTGGCTGGGTGCCGTTCCCTTCCGACGGCGGGCCCTGGCTGCGAACGCGCCGGACAGATTACCGGTCATGGCGGCGGACGATGCGGACATTCTGGCCAGTGCACACCGTGCATGCTAGTATGGCCTTTTTGCAGACTCTTTTTCTGGATACCATCTCCGAAGGTCGCAGCGCTCTGGGGCTCCCACCCTCGGCCGCACAAGAAAGCGTGCCGATCCGGGTTCCCGTCCTTCCCCGGCTCTCAACATTCCGGCCAAGGCCGCAGGAGGATGGCGAGGGCGGTCAAAATGCTGGTGGCCACCAGGGGCCCGGAGACAGGGGAGTGGTGCTCACGCCAACCATGAGGCCAAACCGCGGTCCTGCACCAGGCCCGGCCCCCCGCGCGACGACGGGAGCGGGCGGTAGGTCTCTGCCTGAAACCAGTGGCGACAGCGCTGCCGACGCACCCGCACGCGCGGCTTCGGGCCTAAGTGGGAGGCAAAAGGAGGAACAAGCCCGGCGAGGTCAGGGGCAAGGCCAAAACCAGAATGACGACGAGGCCGGCAAAACGCCCCTCCCGCTTTTCAAGCAGGTGACGCCACCGACCGAGGTGGTTGACAAGCAGATGCGAGATCGTGCGTGGGCTTCGTTTGTGCAGGAGCTCAGCCCTCGCTGGCAGTTGCCTCCCAACCTGCCGCCCGACGGCTGTGTCGAGATCTCGGGCTTTGTCTACCTAAAAACGGACTACTGCCACCTACAGGTCGACGTCAGCGCTCACTACGACCCACTCAAAAAGAAGATTGATGAGCAGTCCATGAGGCTGTACATCAGGAGAGTCGGGGCCATACGAGCGCTGAGACGCTGAGGTCATGGCCAGACAGCCCGGTCGCGCGCGTCTTTGGCCTTGAGTCGGCCGGCTGCGCTAGCTGGGCTATAGTGGACGCGGTTGCAACGCGTACAGAATCCGATTCCTGATCTTGCTTGCAGACTTCTGGTGGCATTCTGGGGCTGCAAGGCCAGGCTATCTACCGCGCGGGGGGATTTTTCATTTTGCCACGCCCATTTCTTTGCAAGACAGAAACGAGTCCTGGAATCCCCCATCTGTTCCGTCTTCTCCTCCCACTTCCTTCTCTTCCATTTCTTCTTCCTCCCTCGGGCCACATGTCTCTCCATTCATTTCCTCCATGTATCTTTTGTCAACGGGCAAGAAATGCGATCTTCAAGACTTGTCTCTTTTTATTTTTACATTATAGGCAGGTCAGGCACGAGACGGGGCTGGAGGAACTAGCGAGTGATACCATAGAAAGCGTTATACTTCTTTTTTTTTCTCTTACTTACTATCTCCATTCACGTTTGAAATCTAGCTGCAAGCATGAAAAACTGGAATGCTTACTATTTTATGTATCATCGTGACAGATGCCTTCGTCGTCATAGATTGGCCCGCCAAAGTGTTGGGCATTGGTTCCGTAAGGCCCCGCGTATTCCCCCTCCTACCCCCCTCTTCCCCTTTTTCTTTTGGAATGGGCTGCATATCGGCCCTCTCCACATCTCCATCGTTTCCCCAATCTCACCGGGCTTGGGTGGGCTATCGCTCATAACACCCGGTCGGTCAATTGAGGACCATAAATCCGCTCCTCCAGGTATATGTGATCTCGCTATGGCGGCTTCTCCACATTCTAATCGGCAGTCGGTTACTTTCCATGCATATAATGACAGAGCTCTGGCGGGCTCGGTTTTGTCTGCTGTTTGTCCAACGGAGACCCGTGGTCATGCATCCCCGCACCATTCTCTACCGCCAAAGTTGCGGCTACACAATGAATGCCAGGCAGCGACCGGAGCGAAGCAAGGTCGGATGAAGACCTGCTGTAGGCTGTCTGACTGCACGCTAACGTTGATGCTTGGACGGTAGTGAGTCACTACTGTTGCGTATGTACTGCTTGGCAGTAGCAGAAAGGAGGGAAAACGAGGCCAGGCTGTTATCCTCCACATCGCCGAGAGGCCGTTCGACATGGCATTCCCCAGATGGTCGGTCGTTCGGGAATCTTGGGAGGGGTGAGGCTTGATCCCTGACCCACCAAGCTCCGATTCCCTTCCCCGTTCCCTGCACAAGTCCACGGGCGGGCGTAGAATAAGTAGACGGACAGAACCCCTGAGCCGGGTTGGCGGGGAGGGGGAAAGGGGTGTCGGCTGCCCGCCACGAGAGGCTTTCGGCATCGCGGGGGGAGCGCGGGAACGGGCGAGGAATGAAGCCCGCAATAGCACACACACCGCATCCACCCTCCCCCCCCAATTTCTGCACCTCAACCCCGCCAAGCGATGCCGTGAGACGTCGCTTCCGGGAGTCTCTCTGTTTCCTCAACGCTCCCTGCCGCGACATGCGGACCGGGCCCCTCCCCCCTCCTTCGTGCCACTTGGGTCCAAGAGCAGCGAGAGCCCAATCAATCGAGTGCCATCCCGTGTCGTATTCCTGCCACAGACCGGTGTGTGTGTGTGTGTGTGTGTGTGTGTGTGTGTGTGTATGTGCGCGCGCGCGCGTTACCGCTCCTACCGCCACGTGCCTGGCCACCGTTGTCCTCTCCTGGACGCAATGCGACTCTGGTTTGCCCAGAAACGCAACGCGCGCGGGCTCTGCATTGGCGCCACCACCTTTTTTTTCGGCCAGATGGGGCTGCTGGCTGGTCTGCGGGTGGGCTATCTCTCTATCTCCTCTCTCGCTGATGTTTGCACCATGGAAAGTTGCAGCGAGCCTGACCGTAGCCGCAGCTCGACGCCTGTCGAATGCTACGCCATTGCTCTCGCTACTTTTCACCCCACTTACTTGTTCAGCCGGCTGTACGGGACTTGTTGACAAAAAAGAGAAAAAAAAAAGAGTGGCCGCTTAACGACACCCCACGGCTCAGGTTTGCTCATCCGCGTATAACAGCCCACCACCGTCTCCCAATTTGGAATCGCGCGCGCTTAGGAACGGTGAGCCATGTACATGAACGAGATCGGCGACGCAGAGTCATTTGGCGGCGGGTAGTCGACCCGATAGACTACCTGCATGGTAGGGAGGCGCCTGGCTATGTGGGCAAACAGGTCACGCTGCCGGGTCCAGTCTTGTCAGCCAGCGGCAGAAAGGGGGCGCGTGTGCACAGCGACGGCCGATCTAAGGAGCGATTGATGGAACCCTTGATCGATCGCGGTCAGGCTGCCGTGCGCGTCCATCCATGATGAATAAGAATGCATCTTTCTCTCTTATAAAGACCAGGCTTACGCCGGCCCACATCTATTGACAGCCTAAAGCGTGTTTCTCGTTTCCCTTCTTTTCTGGTTGCCGCTTTGGCGGCTTTTGTTCACCCGTCTTGTTGGACCTCCTCTTTGTACCACTCAGGTCGCGCGCCTTGCTCATCCATCTTGTTACCTGTTTGTGTGCGTCTGGCGTCATTACGTTCCCTCCTTGCGGTGCGTTTGCAAGGCAGCAACGCCCGGGCGACCAGCCTCGACAAATCTTTGTGGCCGCTCGGTGTCGACTTTGCTCGGGGTTACAAGAATTTGCGTGATATCTGCTCTCATTACTTTGAGATCTCACCCCATCGCCCTCGTCTCGGGCGGGAGGCTTCATCTTCTTGCCATTTGCCTCGCCAGTAATCATACCGACTGAGCCGCCACGGCCATGTCGAATACGCTGGCCGCCCTAGTCGGCGGAATGTCGCCAGCGGGAATCTCGGTACAGGATGTTCTGGACAAGGCAGCGCCGGGGCTTGGCTTCCTGCCGTCGTTTCTGCGAACGTGGTTCAAGGTCGACATCAGCCAGCTGATAGGACTGATCTCGCTGATGGGCATCACCTCGACCGGGCTCGAGTTCCTAAATAGGGTCGCCGTCAAGCTGTACTGGTGGATAACGCGCTTCTGCACGGCAACCGTGTCCATCGCGGCGTCCGACCGGCTCAACAGCGAGGTGCTCAACTGGCTCGGGGCCATGGTGCTGACGCGCCAGGGCACCCGCGTCCTGGCCGCACGCTCCGAAAAGGTCGACAACGACTCGTGGGGGTGGCGCCTGATAACGGAGCGCGACGACTTCCGCCACGAACGCCGCAGACCCGTGGAGTATCTGCCCACCTTTGGCACCACGTGGTTCTTCCACCGCATGCGCCTCTTCGTCGTGCGTCGCGTCCCGCGGAACCCCGTCGCGCTTCCGCGCCTGTTGGGCTCCGGCACCCCAGACGAGTACGCCGGCGCGCCAACGGGCGGGGAGCCCCTGGTCGTCATGTGTCTCGGCCGTTCCGTCGAGCCCATAAAGAAGTTCCTCGAGGACTGCCGAGACTTCTCCGACCACCAGCGCGAAGAATGCATCACCATCCGCGCCTGCAAGGGCCAGTATGGCCAATATACTTGGGATACGACCATCTTACGGCCTTTTCGGCCCATCGAGACGGTGCATTTCGACGAGAAGATCAAGGAAGAGCTGGTGCATGATGTCGCGACTTATCTGCAGCCCGATACCAGGCGCTTTTACCATCAGCGCGGGATCCCTTATCGAAGAGGTTATCTCTTGCATGGCCCGCCTGGCACCGGCAAGACCTCGCTCTCGCTCGCGCTCGCGGGCATCTTCCGCCTGGAGCTATATCTGCTGCACATCCCAAGCCTCAGCAGTGACAAGGAGCTCGAGACCCTTTTCACCTCGCTGCCCCCGCGCTGCATTGTCTTGCTCGAGGACATCGACGCCGTGGGCATGAGGCGCAAGCACATCTCCAAGGATGATGATGACGACGACGGTGGCCTCGACGACAGCGACGACGAGGACGAGGACGACATCGTCCGATCACAGTCCCGTACCACTCTGTCTGGCCTGCTCAATGTTCTCGACGGTGTTGCTTCCCAGGAGGGCCGCATTGTCCTCATGACGAGTAACATGGCTGACAAGCTGGACCCGGCGCTGGTCCGCCCAGGACGCATCGACCGCAAGATTTACCTGGGAAATATTAGCCAGGAGTCTGCACGTCTGATGTTTCTGCGAATGTACCGCCCTGTCCAAGAAAACGAGCTCCCTGGATCCGAAGATAAAAAAGAGGCGAGAAAGACGGCCGGGGCGGAAGCCGATGGAAGGGCCAATCCTTTCGGCGTGTCGAGTCGAGACGACAGCAGCGAGCCCAAATCAAAACCCCTGCCGCAGACCCAACCCGCATCTTCGCTCTTGTCCAAGATCTTGGCGGAAAAACTCAACAGCACTGCTGTGGACATCTCACCCGAAGGGCTGTCGCAACTTGCTTTCGATTTCTCGACCAAGCTACCCGAAACCACGTTCACTCCGGCCGTTCTGCAGGGCTACTTGCTTTCGCACAGAGTCGACCCCTTGGGCGCAACCGAGAAAGTCGAGGCCTGGGTGGCCGAGGAGCTGGCCTATATGGAGGCCCAAAATGCAATCGCCAAGAAGGCGCATGAACGCCGGGTTAGGAAGCGCAAGGAGAAACAGCAAAAGGCCCTGAGGAGGCTCGCCAGGGAGGCCTCATCGTCTCTCGACTGTGAAGCGGCAGCACCAACCGCTGAAAGCGACGAAAAGGAGCAAAAGAAGACAGAGACATCCGCCACGACAAAAGCAAAGAGCACAGAGGCTGCAGAAGTGGCGACTAGCAGTGGCGAAGTGAGTGTAAAGAGCAAGAAGAAACAGTCAACTGAAGATGGTGCCGAGGACACGACAGACGAGAAGGGAGATAAGCAGGCGACGAGAGATGCGAGTGAGGATAGCTCCTCGTCAACAGCTCAGACTAATGGCCTGGGGAAGTCTATGGATGAGAGTGTAGAGGGTGTATATCAAGCCGACTGATTGTGTACTAAAAGGTACTAAAAGGGTGAGATAGATGAGAGGGAGAAAGACGAGGGATGCCTGAATAGAGATATAAACTTGTACCATATGCCCATATAGCTCGTCCGACTGACCGAGTTATAGCACAGGCACAATATCCGAGCGGCGCGCCCCTGACCCGAGATCGTTTCCATTCTCTGTCTTTTCCCCCGACGATGCGACGATGCGGCGCTCTTGAAACAGCGCGGTGAGTGGCCAGAAAAGGTATTTGCGTGGATATGGCCTTGGAATCAGATTGATGATGAAAACAGCAAGCCTTGCCGGTGACTACGAGGGCCTCGGAAAGCACCCTCAGTAAAATCTGCCTCTTATCAAAAAAGCACTTTCTGCTCTTTCATCCTGGGGAGTGCCGACTTGGAAGCTTCCCATTGCAGACCTGGCAAAGGTGTGCGTAGGTGGGTGTGATGGTGCTGCCTAGGGCTCGTGCAGGCCGCACAGGACCACCCTGTGGTCCAGCGGGGCGAGACGGATAGGGCAGGTCCCAAGTATAGAATCGACCGAGGTGTCGAATTCTGGTAGGTATTGACCATTTGGTGGGTAGAGTGGAGGATTAGGACTCGCACAAGCGGCAAACAGTGGACAGTATAGCAGTGAGCCTGGTTGCGGTCGGCGATAGCCGCACTGCAGCAAATACTGGTGTTGCAGACAAACGAGGCGGTGGCTTGACGTGAAGCCTATGCGTGCCTACTACTTCGCGGCAGCCGATGCATTGTCGGCGTCCTGCAAATCTTTGTCGAAAATGGTCACGACGGTCTCTGCTCCTCCCCGAGAGGTACCGGCCTGGACCACCGCCCCGAACTCGTCCCCTTCGTCGAGCTCCTCTGGAGGGTCCTCGTCTATGTCGTCGTCGATGGTCACCAGAGGCGCGGCAACCTCGACCACACTATCGTCGTCGTCGCCGTCGTCGCGGCGGTCGCGCGTATAAACCCCGTTGTGTGCGCGTGTCCTTTCCGCGCCCGCCACACGCGCCTCCAGCCGGCTGCGCTTGGCATCGCCTCCCCCTGGAAGCCGGCTCGAGACATGGTATTCAACCCGGCACCCAGGGCCCTCGTCGGCCTTCTTGCCGCAGCAGTCCCAGTAGAATCCTTCGGGGAACTCTATGCGATTCTCGGGCGTGTCTACCGGACCCCATACGTCTGGGTTCAGCTCGTGGTCGTCCCAGAAGCCGCCCTCGAGGTCGGGCTCAAGCTCCCCTGGGAAGCGGGCGCATTAGCCGAGGACGCAGGAATACCACGAGACGACGGAGCAGGGCCGAGTCTTACCATCGTGGAACCTGCACGCGTCGTGGCGATTGTGGCTCGCGAGAAAGGGGCGCTCGCAGTTCTCGCACAGAAACATGTCGGCGGCGGCGGCGACGGCGACGCTGGGAGGGGTCTTGCGCTTGCGGTTTGGCACGCGCGCGACGCCCACAACCTCGATCTCGTCATCGTCGGATATGTCGTCAGGAGACCTGGGGGCCAACAAAAGATCGGTAAAGTCGATGGCGCGCTTTAAAATCAATGGGTCGTTGCAAATGGCAAGGAGGACAGTATGCGCCGCTCCCCTGGGCAAAGCCTTGATGCGATCCAGGCCCTCCTGGTCACACGATTCCATGGTGTGGGTTTCGAGAACGCAGGTGGCCGATGGGAGCAACAAAAAAAAAGCAGAGGACAAATCTGTTCCGGAACCACAGCGATGCAAATGGAAGCTGGCCGAGTGTTGTGGGCAACGGCTGGGTTTGATTTGTTTTTTTTTTTCCGCGTCAGCCCCCTTGATGGCCGTCCGAGGGCGAGACCGTTTTGTTTTCCGTTTGCCTCGCCACCCGCCTGCCTCCAAACCTCCCGTCGCGTCGACGGCACGTCGACCGGCCATGACGTGCTCTTATCGATACCCACACGTCGCCAAGGGTACTGTGTAAGCTCCCGTCCGGGCAGACAGGGTGCCTGCATGAGCCCGCTAGACCCTGTACGATGCCCCACCGCTCTCCCGACGTTGGTGGGGACTGAGGGCTCCATGCGGCGGGTCCAACTCGGCTGGAGCTTAGCGTACCTGCGCACGCTGGAGTTGCACACATCGAGGACCTGCGTCCATGGTCATCAACGACAAACACGATGGCTCCGTTTGATCAGGTTTTGCCAGCCGTTAAGAGGCATCAAGAACAAGACAGCAGAGAGACCGACCACAACGGAAAGAGATTGCAGGTCATTCTTATTTTCTAACCTCAAAGCCCTGCATACACATGCACCCACCAACCCCAGGAACCCGACCCAGAGACCTGGCTGAGACCGCTCTCCAGTTTCCCCCACTTCCAGAATATGGAGACACATGCAGCTGCGATTCTCCGACCGAAAAGACATGATTTTCCTTCCAACGCCCGGCTTTAATACCCTCAGGGGCCCAGCTCGCCCGCTTGACTCGATGTTATCCAGCACCCGTACTCCGCTTCTCCAAAAACGGAAGCAACTCTGCAATAGACAAAGAAACTTTAGAGAAAAAAAGAACAGACAAACAGCTAGAAGCTGCAAGTAGCTTCCGCACCATTGCGTGCCGATGCAGCGGAGCTATGCAAATGATGTTGTGTTGCTAGCTGACAGTGGCGCTGCCCTTTTCGTGGTTGAGTCTGAAAACGCCGCTCCTGTTGTCGGACAGCCGACAAGAGCGTGTCTCACCATGATAGGCACATAGATCCCTGGCTAGAAGCGGGCTTTGGGTGCTGCTTCTACCAAGTGGCGGTGCGGCCGAGAGCGATCTTTCTGAGCGCGGTCGGGTCGCGCAGCTCCTCAATGCTGCCAAAGATAATGCCTCCTGACATAAGGTCGAGATCGTCGTCCTCTTCGATGTTGTCGTCCTGATACTTATCCTGTCGGGTGAGGAAGGTAGGGTCCCTCAGATCTTCAGCGCTGTTGAAGAGGACGCCGGACGACATGGCGCCGAGCTCGTCCTCGTGGCATTGGCGACTGAGTCTATACATGGGGTGAACAGGGTTCCGCATTTCTGCTGGCCTGGCGAAAGGGTTGCCGAATGACATGTTTTCGAGGTCATCGTTGCGATTGTTGTGTTGACGCCCGAATCGACGGGTATACGTGGGACTGCGTGTCTCTTTCTGGCTCTTGGAGGGGATTCCAGGCAACTTGGCGTTGCTTTCCCGCTCATTCGCTTGCATAGTCGGCGGCGATGCGGATGCATCAGCGGACCTTTCGGGCATCAGGACCAGGACAAAGCTTTCATCATCCGTGGATGAGCTTTCATCACCCAATTCGGAGTGGTTCGCCTTGATGAGTGGTGTCTTGGAAATTATGCGTCTTTCCTTGGGTTGTTGACGGCGCATGGCGCTATCTTGAAAGAAGCCGAATTTTTGAGAGGCCATGCTGACTGGAGTCTGGGGCTGCCGTTTTTTTTCGTTTTGTATAGACTACGGCTGTCTTGATCTTTGGAGCAGTCCAGTTCTAGTCGAATAGATTTTGGGTAGGGGCGTGCAGATGTGGCCTTGCTAGAAATGATAGTCGTTGGATCTTCCAGGGCGTCTGGTCTGGAGCAAAAAAAATGATATGTAGGAGTGGTTAAAGAACAGGAGCCCCGAAACCCCACGCAACAATAGACTAGCCTTATATGCAATGGTAAAGGGTATGCGGAGAAGTGACTGGAATATGGTTCCCGACTGCACTTCAACTTTATTTGAAAATCACTCGCTATACTCAACGCTTTGGACGGTGCTTTTATCCACTCCATGCCTTCAAAGGGGCCCACTGATGGGTAAAGAAAGTAAAGATGGGTAGTTGTTGAAAAGCATTGGTCCTGTTTCGTACAGTTCAGTCTATGGCTAGTGGGGCAACAGCACTCGCAAGGTTAACTCGCCCTTGTGAGAAAAAGGTTTGAAGGCTTTTGACGTGACTTTAAACTTGATAAACATTACCGTTTAGTAGGCCAACGGCCGACTGTATCCGGTCCCTCGGAAAAGAATAGGGTGAGGCCGCGAGAAGGTACGTAGTTGGGGACATTTGGCAAAAGTTTAAGGTGGATGAAAGCGCCCAAGCCCGATCGTGGAAGAAGCTTGGAAGGAGCCCGTCAGCGCCTCTCGGCCATGGCAGCATCTTGAGGAGTCACGATGCCTTGCAATTGTGGGGAGTTAGATGGTTACATCAGGTGAGGTGGATGGATACTACAGCCTTCCATGAGTTGCTGCGTCCTGGTTGACCAAGCTGATTGGTATGCTTCCGAGATGCAGTAACAACGGTACGGGCAGAATTGTTGGAAAATATTGCATTGAATGAGCTGTTGAATTGGGGAGCGGAAATCCAGTACGCAGTTTGCGCAATAGGTCAAGACCAATATACTTGAAGCGGAAAAGAAAAAAAACGCACTGGTGCCATTCTCTAAGCGCAACCTTGACATTTTTGGGCCTTGCAGCTAAGAATGTCTGGAATCTTATGCGGGTGTATCCAGAATGAAAATTTGAAGAGGGTCAGGGCAGCAAGACACTAGGAAAACGGGAGAGTTTGATAAATCATGCGCAAAAACTAAGGGTCCGCGTCAAGCGGCACAGTATCATCCGGGGATGGAGCAGCGGCCGGGGCTGGAGCAGTGTCTGGGGCTGGGGCAGCCGGAGCTGGAGCAGCAGCCGGGGCTGGAGCGGCGGCCGGAGCTGGAGCGGCGGCCGGAGCTGGAGCGGCGGCCGGGGCTGGAGCGGCGGCCGGAGGGTTTACAGCTTGTGGCGCAGCTGCATTAGGAGGGATAGCTGCCCCTGGGCAAGCAGCGGCGCCCGGAGCTGGTACTGCAGCAGGCGGGGGTGGAGCAGCACCGGGGGCAGGGGGTGCTCCGGCAGGTCCTGGAGGAGGCGCGGCGCCAGGAGCAGGAGCTCCTCCTGGGGGCGGGGGTGGAGCAGCACCGGGGGCAGGAGGAGGTGCGGCACCAGGGGCAGGAGCCCCTCCAGGAGGCGGAGGCGGAGCAGCACCTGGGGCGGGTGGCGCTCCAGCAGGTGCCGGAGGAGGCGCGGCACCGGGAGCAGGAGCTCCGCACGGGGCCGGTGCTCCTGGAGCAGGTGGCGGTGGAGGCGCAGCTCCAGGAGCAGGAGGACCTCCGGCAGGTCCAGCCGGGGGCGGGCCAGCGGGGTTAGGTGCCGCGGCGCCGGGAGCAGGGGGCCCTGGTGGGGGTGGTGCGGCAGCTGCCGGGGCCTGCGGAGGAGGGCCGGCGGCAGGGCCAGGGCCAGGAGGTGGAGGTCCGGCGCCGACGGGGGCGGGTCCAGGCGGAGGAGGTCCAGCAGCAGGACCAGGGCCCGGGGGAGGCGGGCCGGCAGCCGGTGGTGCGCCAGGCGGAGGCGGTCCAGCAGCAGGGGGAGCACCTGGCGGCGGCGGGCCAGCAGCAGGAGGAGCACCAGGCGGGGGTGGGCCAGCAGCGGGGGGAGCACCCGGTGGAGCCGGTCCGGCGGCAGGGGGTACGGGCGGCGCTCCCGCTGCTCGAGCAGGTCCCGGAGCGGTTGCCTTGTGAGAGACGGGGCGGCCACGGATGCGGATCTCATGGGGTTTGGGTGCGACGTCCTGGGCCTTGTTGACTTGGTCCAAGACAAACTGCGTGGCCGCAGTGCCCTGGGTCTCGACATAGGTGACGTGCACATTTAGATCTTCTCCGCTGTCGCAGAACATGTCGCCTGCGCTACAGAAGCTAACCATGCGAGATGCCACGGCGCCGCATCCCGCAACATCCTTGCGTGGAAAGACCTACGCTGCGAGTCAGACTTGGCCCAGGCGGGGAAGCGGATGAGGTGCATGGGTATGTGGTAGGGCACTTACGCCGTCCTTGGTGGCATTTCCTTGGTTGAATGGGGCAGACGCGGTCCTGGAGGGGTCTCCCATCATCACCACGGCGGCGACTGAGGAGAGGCGGCGGGTTGGTGGTTAGTTACATGACAAGAAACTCGTGGGAGGAGGGTTTATGGAGCGAGACCACCCACTCTTGCTGGCCTTGTCGCTGGAGATGGCGGGCGACTGGTCAAAAGTGGCCTCACTGGCGCCACACACAACATCGGCAGCGACGTGTGCACCCTGCGAGTAGCCCATGAGCACAACCTTGTTGTCAGGGCACGCGGCAACATAGTCGTTGAGAAGTGCTGACATGGCCGCGACTCCAGCCTTTTGCGAAGCCTTGTAGTCGCTCAGCTTGGCTGGGTAGTCGACCGAGACAAAGTCGGACCCGGGGATCTTGGAGGCCACGTCCTCGGCCACCTTGCCCAGAAAACCCGGGCCCGGCTTCTCCTCGCTGGCGCGGGCCACGATCATGTGCACGCCCGGCATGCAGTTGACCTTGGCGGGGGGAGCCGGGGCCGGAGCCGGAGACTGCTGGCCGCTGGCCACCGGCAGGGCCACAAGGCAGCAGCCGGCTGCTGTCACGAGCGCGCCGTAGAAGCGCCGCGGAGGCGTCGAATGCATTGCGAGTCTCTTTTCCGGTGTCTTTAGGTATTCGGCCTACTTGACGATGGGGCGACCGGTGGACGCGAGCTGGTCGCATGGGATGAAAGTGGGAGATGCGGAGAGAGGTGGTCGATCACTTGATGAGACCAATCTGCAGCCGGGGGTTTATATAGACGCAGTCGCTCCGCGAGAACCCTCGTGGGACCCTGGCGGCCCAAGTCAGCGCAAACCGAGACACAAGCGGTGGGAGACCACCCTTCTCGATCGCACGCGGACCGAACCGTTGAGCATAAGCTCCTGGGATGTGGCCGGGCATCATACGGAGGGCACGGGAGGGGCCAATCCGAAGAATCTGAGGGCGTGGTGTCACGGCGGCCAGGGTCAGCAAGAAGTCTGTTTGCTGCGAAAGGGGATGGCTTGCGACGGCCGTGTGCCGGTTGCAGCACGCAGGCCGTGGCCGCCAGGCGCTCCGGAGCAGGCATGGCGTGGCCGCACGGCAGCCCCGATGCCAAAGCAATCGGGCCCAACATGTTTCGTTTCGACATCAAGAAACACATCTCAGGCTCCCCAGGCGAGATGGGACGGGCGGGTCTAGGCGGCAGCGGAAAGTTAAATGCACGGCAAATGAAGCAGGCCGCGTCCGGAGTCGGGATGAGAACGGCCCTGCGCAGTGGCCAGGGGCACCGCCCCGCCCTCGCCGGCCGTGGGCCGTCAAAGAAGGGAGAGGGCGGCGATGGGTTCAAACCCCGCGTGTCCGACGTGCGGTGTCTTGGATTTGGGTGCGGGCGAGGCCACGTGGTTCTGGAAAGCACATGTGTGCAGGTTTTCAGGCGCCCCAAGCCACATCAATCATATTCACATTCCAAAGGCAGGCGCGGTCATGGCCACCTGCTATGTGGTGGTGGCTGCGTGACTGCCGCGGGCGCTGAGCCGCAAACGAGCCGTTGTCCAAATATAGTCACCGCCCGCTTTGACGCTGACGTGGGCTGGGCGAGAGTGTCCTGGAACGAACGAACGAACAGTCGAGCCGCCGCCGCCGCCACCCTCACTTTCCACCGAGGCGGTTGAGTTTATGAGTAACCACGCGCGGCAATGCTTGGCGTTGCTAGCTACCGGGCTGTTTAGTTTTCCGACCCGACTCGATGGCCATGGCAATCGTCCGTAACCTTGCGCCCCCCTGACCTCCGCGCCGGGGTCCCGTGTCGAGCTGACTTTTCCAACGCCCCGGCGCCCGGGCAGGCCAGCATCCCGCTGCGGCCAGACAGCCAACCATGACGCTGCCCCGGTCCTCGTCCCAGCTGGCGCAGGCCGGCCTCGCACCAGCCAAACCCACATCGCCCGCAGCGAGCTACGGCCAATGCGGTTAGAGCCCCGACGGCGGGGGGCTGTTGTCCTTTGTCCTTTGTCCTTTGTGCGCGTGTGCGCCTTCCTTCTTCTCCACAGGGCCCATCGCGCTACCCTGCCACGTTGCCGGGAAAAAATGCGCACTCCTATTTCTCACGCCTACCAAAGTCACCCACCTCAACGCTAAAAAAAAATCGAAGTTCAATATATGTTTATTCTACATTTAAAACCATTATTATTTCCGGGAAACAAACATTTAAGTTATATCAGCTTTGCATACTTTTTTCTTAATGAAAAATAGTGCGTAGGCAATATTTATCTGTACGGTATGTTAGAGGAATTTGATGTTGGTAGGGAGGGTCAGTCCAGTATTAGCGTGTTAAAGGTGGGCAACTTTGGTAGGCATAAGAAATAGGAGTGCGCTTTTTTTTCCGGGCAACGTGCCTGCCCTACCCATTGGCGCCATTTGTCTCCTTTGTTCCACACCCGCGGCCGGTTCGCCACCCAGCCAGCACGAACGCCATGTCTTCCTTGGCAGGGGCAGACAATGGCCTCGCTGCATGTGCAGCAATGTGGCGTCGCGCTACGTAATGGTGGGTGGGCAGCCCGCAAACCCTCGCATTTTTCTGCAATCACCGCCAACCTCCGCCAGCTCAAGTGGGCGCTGTCGCCGATATCGACGTCAGCGGGACGCACTCGTCGTATCCTCGTCGCGAGACACACTCAGCCGCACTCGCACAAGCCCGCCGTGTCGCGCCTCGTCGACATGACGTCGTGAGAAGCCAACGCACACGGCTGTCACGGCTCAGCGACCTCCCTCGCCGTGCCTCGTATTGTGTGGGGCAGCCATGATAGCATCCCACTTCGTCGCCCAGCCTTCCTTGCTTCTTTTTGCTTCTGCCCTACCTAGCGCTAGCCAGCGTGCGGCCCTGCAGTCTGCAGCCATCGAAGCACCACAACCAGTCGCGCATCGTATGGGACCTGCAGCCGTCCTCGTTCAAGTCGCCGCCCGATGTCGCCAGGGGGAGAAAAAAAAAGCCTGGCCAGCACATCACCGGAATCCGTGACGCATAGCATTTGCTCGTGTTATGAGCGTCGTTGTCAATAGCGCCAAGCAGCCGCACCCAATCATTTTGCAATGGGCTGACCTCGACCCAACCCCGCCAGCGCAGGCAATCATTTTAACCTCGAGCTAGGCCAAAGCCCCGAACGCTGTCGCCCCGCCACCTTTCAGACCCTTGCTTCTCTGCTGTCCCTCGCCGGCAGCCATGGCCGACTCGAGCGGACGTAGTGTGACCCCAGCCTCGGCGACCCAGTTGGACGAGGTGTCGGCTGTCCGGGCTGGCCAGTATGCGTCGCACAACAAAGACTGCTACACTGCAATCGGAAGATAGCTATCGACGGACACCCGCGCTACTGCAGACGACAGGCCATGGTGTGCGGCACGTTAAATGATTATCTGCTTACTCATGACTGCTGGTTCTGGTGTGCCCGCGACCGCCTTCGCTTTCGAAAGTCCTCGCGAGCCGTTTCCTTGTCCAAAGCTCTGGATGTTGTTGATCATGGCAAGGTTGCTGCGGAAGTCCAGCGAGGCCACCGCCCAAGTTGCCCGGCTTGGGTCAGCTCTCCATGGCCACCGTTGCCGATCCGATCGGTCGCGACTGTCCATCGCATGCGCCAACAAAGAATATTCTTCCCTTTTCTTTCCTTTTTCCCGGTAATTGTGCTTACCCACCGAGCATCGTGGCGTCGTTCGTTCATCTTGCGTTTTTTTATGGATCCGTCCACCCCAACACGAGCTGTTTTTTTTTTTTCTTTTCTTTCCCAGCCAGACCTTTTCCTCTTCGCTCGCCTTCTTCAAAGCCCCCCAGCCGCCCTAAGTGCATACATAGTACGGGGATGGATCTCATACGGTCTGCGTGCTAAAATCCGTCGTCCAGTCCTGTTCTTTTGTTTACCGGACAGGCAGCAGGTGGGCAGCAGGTGGGCCTTGAACCGTCGAGTCAGCGGCTAGAACGCCGAAGACAGCGACGGCTGATGCTGTGTCGCCATGCACGAGCAAGGAGTGGCGAGCCACACTCTAGCCAGCTCGCCGGAGCCCCCCAGCGAATCGAGAGCCGGGTGCCAAGTCCGGTGGATACCTCGCGTGGTATTTTTAACCGGGCCTGCCACTCTGGCAGGCCTTCGCGCCCACTGGCGCCCTCGCTCTCCAGCACAGGCGCACGGTCTGTGTACTTTGTTCCTGGCGATCTTTGCTGATGCAACCTTGGCAGGGGTTCGACAGCCACCGCTGGCTAGGCGCAGGTGAGAAATACGACGCCTGGAGCCGCGCTCGTCTTTATGGAGGTAGCATCCAGCGGCAGCCGAGCCAGGGGTGCCCCCTAATTGCCTCTTCCTTTTCGGACTCGTGCCGCTCGCCCACATTCTTAGCTTTGTTCGCGCCGTGTGGAGCGGCTTGCGCAATACCTACTGGGCTGGGCCACTTTCGCTTTGGGTGGGTGGGCATCGGCGGCAATGGCAAGGTCACCATGGCAGCAAGGCGCCAGTAATCAGGCCGTCATGCTCGACAAATGGGGGTGGGATCGTCCGCGGCCCACTATGCCATCCCGTATGGTGCCCTCCGGACGTGCCGTTGGGAAATCAAGGCGGGAGATTGACTGTTAGGGCGGATAAAAAGGACGCCATCCTCCTCTCGAGCACGGTGATCTTGGCTCCTTTCACCACCACCGACAATCTGTCTGCGCATTCGTTTGACGTTAGACGGCCCGACCTCACTCGCTTGGATCTGGCTTGTCTGTTACGGCTCTTGGAAGGCATCAAGCATACCAGCCTTACCCAGCCTGCTTAATTACTTTCCCCGCTCTTTGCAGCAGTCTCTTTTATATCGCCATAATGCGGGGGTTCCTTGTGGCCGCCCTGGCCGTCGGCTCTGCCAACGCCTGGACCTATCCGGACTGCGAGGCCGACAACTGCTACAGGAACTTGATCGACAAGCGCTTCGAGAAGACTGCACCTGAGTTCTGCTTCAAGTTCCTTGCAAGCGAGCATACATCGCCCACCGACATCTCGCCGGACTTTGGCAACTGCAATGGAGACGTGAAGAGGGTCAGCTCTGCGTGCTCTTGCGTCACGTACACGGCCACCCACACGTCGTCCACGGTGCAGACCAGCCCTCCCCCCGTCTCGACCACCACTATCGGCTTGTCTACCACTTCGTCCGAGACGACGACTACGTCTCAGCCTACGGTCTCGTCGACCACGTCGCAGCCAACCCCTACGCTGACGACTTCAAAGTCGACTGTTGTCAGCTCGAGCTCGGAGACGACTTCTTGCGAGTCGACCACGACGACTACGCCCGCCACTTTGTCCACTTCGTCCAAGCCAGCTACGCTTAGTTCCGAGACGACCACTACGACGAAGCCCGTGACTTCGTCTACTTCGTCCAAGCCTGCTACGCTTAGTTCCGAGTCGACTACCTGCGAGTCGACTACCACGGTTGTCACAACATCGACGGGGTCGTCTAAGCCCCCCACCACCACCCCTGCGAGCACCGGCCCGTCCACCACGTTGACGCAGCCGCCGTCGACCACTAGCTACACCACTTCAACGATCTGCACCACCCTTACCCGCACCGTCACGTCGTGCCCGCCTTCGAAGCCTGACTGCCCGCTGCACTCGCAGACGACTGTTGTTGTTACCGAGACCATTCCAGTGTCTACCACGGTGTGCCCCGTGACTGAGACGACTCCCATCACCACCCCCACTAGCACTGGCCCGTCCACCACGCCGACGCAGCCGCCGTCGACCACCAGCTACACCACCTCGACGATCTGCACTACCATCACTCGCACCGTCACGTCGTGCCCGCCTTCGAAGCCTGATTGCCCGCTGCACTCGCAGACCACGGCGGTTGTTACCGAGACCATTCCCGTGTCTACCACTGTGTGCCCCGTGACTGAGACGGCCCCGGTCACCACCACCGAGCAGACGACCACGACAACCAAGACGCGCTACACCACCAAGACGCGCACCCTGACCCGGTGCCCGTCGGACAAGCCTGACTGCCCCGTAAAGTCGCAGACTACGACGTGCGTCACCGAAACCTTCGCTGTCTCGACCACGACGGAGGTTGCCAAGCCCAGCACCACTACTTTTGTGAACCCCGTCAAGCCTGGCACTACAACCTATGTCAACCCCATCACTACCCCGGTCACTCCTGTTGTACCGCCTCCGGCGCCCTCTGACACTACCACCTTTGTGAACCCTGTCAGCCCCCCGGGCACTCCCGTCAGCCCCCCGGGCACTCCCGTCAGCTCTCCGGTCAACACTCCCGTCAGCTCTCCGGTCAACACTCCCGTCAGCTCTCCGGTCAACACTCCCGTCAGCTCTCCGGTCAACACTCCCGTCAACACTCCCCCGGTATCTTTCAGCACCTCAGTGTCCCTGCCCATTCCGAGCCGGCCGGCCGTCACTCCTCCACCCGTCGTTGCGGGTGCTGGCCGTGCTACCTTCGGCCTGGGCGCTGCCGTTGTTGTTGCCGCCCTCGTCATTTAAAGAATCGACAATAATTCATGTCGGCAAACTTATACTAGCCTAACTCACTCACTCGCTTGTTACGCTTATGCCTTGTTATGTTTTCCACTTCAAATTCTCGGTTACACTACCTGGCCCTAGTCCTTATTTCTGATTCATGATGCATTACATTTATGGATCGGGAGAATGGCAAGAGCATTCCTTCTTTCCTCGAGATCATTTCTCGAACTTTTGGGCGGACAAGGTCTCAGTGGATTCTTTTTTCTCACATCCTGCTCTGATGGATATGATACTGGCTGATGGTTATTTCACGACTTCTTTTGTACATATTATACCCTGGGGGCTCTTTATTGGTGGGTCATATATAGGTCTTAGAACGAACATACATCACGGAAACTGTCAACGGCCCTCTAAATTCAGTCACTCCTTGGCCATTGCATGGTTATTTCCCCTTCGAAGAATCCTCCTTAACTGCATCCATATCAATTTGGTTGCTCAGAAAACGCTATGGGGCCCCGTGAAAGCGCTGTATGGCTGTGGATACCGGTGTTGTTGAAGGACGGACGTCTGAATGTAAACTTCAAAAGTATCCTACAAAGTAGTGATCGCAATATTCACTCCTTCCAGATATTTGAGCAATGCAAGAATCCTCTGCATGAGCATACGGGTTGTAATTTCGAGCTAGGAGGGGCTCTACGAGCACTTGCCGACCTTTCTCAGTTATTTCTCGATTCAAGGTGCCATATCGTCACTCGTAAATCCTCGTGGACTAGAGTCTGGAAGCGTTTAGGGATCATGTTTCGAAGCCTATCATGATGCAGAGGTGATTTTGCGCCTTAAACAAGTGGGTGAGATATCCCCCGCTTGATAATGGAGTGAGTGGGAAGCGCCGCCACCGGATTGATTAGCTTTGCTAGAACTGAAGCACCCAACACCAACTGTTGGGAGCCGTGGCAAGGCTTTGCCCCTGAAGCTGGCTGAGACTTCATATCCTGGCAAGAGATGCGGACTTGGAGTCTCGTGTCTGCGCGACATTACGGGGATATTAAGATGAGAAACAGGGCTATCGTATTCCAGCTGTCCCTTAAACAGCCATTACCGCCGGCGTCCGTGTATCTAGCGACGATATGGACTGTATGGAAGTCCTGGCATGCGCCAATTATTAGCAGCATGGTTTCTGTTTTTCGCACCGCCGCGTCGATAGCATGCAAGTCTGGACGTTTGTTCGGTTTTCGCCCTTTGTGGACGCAAAAAGTCGCAACATTGGAAGGACGGCAACGAAAAGAGTTAGCGGTACTGTGTCGATGGCAGCGGATCACTATATTTGGACCCGGTTTCGGATCAGAGTCTGCGCCTTACACGCCCAATAAAGGTGGCGCGGAGATTCCCAACTACCGGGACGGGCAGTGTGGCGGCGTCTATCAGCTAAAGGGAGCCCACAGGAACGCAGCCCGCGGGCTGGCCTCGAAACGAGCCCATCCAGTGCCGTTTCCCGTCGCTGCCGCCAAGAGAAGCCGATTCAGGGGTGGTGGAGAGGGGGCAACGGGAACGGGAGGTGGAAACGCGTGCAAGCTGGCTGGCCGAAAGCATGGCAAATCAGGTGTTCCCCTCCCGATCACGCAATTTCTTGCCTTCGGTGTTCTGTCCTATCTGTCTCTGCTCTCCTGCCTAGGCCAAGCAAACCCAAGAGCGTTGGCAAAGGCCGACACTGAGGGGGGTCCCTGCGTCGCCGATCGGAGCCGCTTGGCGCGATTCCACGTTCCTCGATTCCTCTCTCACCGCCTCCTGCCAGCCTGCCGCGCCTCTTCGGTTCTTGGTGCGCGGTTTTGTGGCAGATTTTATAGTGCCCCCGGGGATATGGCTCCTTCACCTAGGCTGACTGCTCACGCTCCCAGTGGCAGGGCTGGCGGCGTGGCTTGGGGTCGAGCCGTCGGAGATTTGGGGGGAGGACGGGGCGGAGCCTACAGCCACGTGACGGATGCCGGCTGTTTGGGCAGGCCTTCGTCCCGGCCGACAGAAGGGCAGATGTGGCCGCGGACCCGACAGAGCCCCCGGGGCTCTTGGGGGCGCATAGAAAGCGGATACAGGGAAAGGTCCAGGCCTGATACAAATCAAAGAAGAAGGAAAAAAAGCGCAGAGGAGGATAGATAGCCGAAGAGAGGTGCGGACATGCGGTCGTGATTGGCTCCGAGGGCCGCGGAGACCTCGAGGAGAACGAAGGATGGATAGAAAAAAGGACAGACAGGCTCCTTTTCTCCGTGCGCCGGGCTCGGAGCCAAGAGCCGCCTGCCCCGCGGGCGCACCGACACAGCCTCGCTTGGCAGGCTAGAGAACCCTCTCGACGTCACCTCCCCCACTCCTCCCCATCCGGGCAGAGTCTTGGAGGGGCAGAAAGCCTGTCAGCGTCCTTATAATTTTCCAATATGGAGCGAGCAAGTGTCGATATGATGCGCGAGACGGTGATAATCTGCAAGTGACGAGCGGTGATGGGGGGAGCGCTCCAGCCAAGCACCTTGGTTATGGTCCTTGATTTCGCGGGCTGTTGTGCTCCATCACCGCGAGCTGCTTGGATGAACCACCAGCCAGCCGGGGCTTCAGGGTGGTTGCAGTGGGCGGCTGGGGTGCGCGCAGCTGCTGGTGATGTTCTTTGCTAATTTCTACTACTTTCTTGCCTCTCTCGTCCACTCGGAGGTGCTTTTTGCCTGCCTCCCCACACATGACCAAAAAAAAGAAGAAAAAAACCACCCTCGGTTGCAATAACCTTCCCGTGCTGCATGCACTCAGCCCCTCGAAGCACCAGCTCCTGCATGGAAGTTGTGGAACTGCTTCTGGGCGGACATGTAGTTTGTAACATTCTGCTCCATCTGGCGGCGGCCCTATTCCTAACCGCTTCACCGAGAACACCTGCGTGTGCGGAATCCTAGTCGACCAACCCACCAGGTCTCCAGGGGGGTTCCACCCGACGTTACCCGCCAGGGCCCCTGGAGCGGGCGCGGTTCAGTGGGCACGATGTTGTTGGGCCCAGCAGCCCAGCCCGTTGGTGCCTGGCGCGATCCACAGGTGCGCTGGGCCGGAGAAGACCCGCTGCCGTGTGGCTGTTGAGCCGCAGCCGAGTCCGCAGCTGGCTCCCCAGGCCTCGCACGGCTCTGGGGGGCCAGGCGGGCGGCTAGGAGGGCTGGCAAGGCAGTGGCCACTGAGAGCGAGGGACAGAGAGTGCAGCCTTGACCTCAATAAGAGTGACACACCAAAAGTCCGCGCGGGCAAGGGTCCAGGGGTCGCATCTGGCGCGCACTAGGCACACACAACCTGGGCGGGCGGTTGGCGAAGGCGGGCGAGACCGGCAACGGGGGACACGGCCGGACAAAGGCAAGGACCAAACCGCCGCGCCGAGGAAGAAAAGCAACACTTTATCCATGTCGAACCAGTCCCAGATATCCCGCAAGCCACAGGCGCCAGCTCTCTCTCTCTCTCTCTCCAAAACACCCAAGACTGGGCTGTGCATGCAGTTGCACCGTGTATGCTGCGAGAGCGCCTGAGAAGAAGCAAACACCTTTTCACGTTGCATCGGTTTTTGCGGCGCCGAAGTGCGGCCAAGAGGGCCGAAGGGAAGCACGCGGGGGGCTCCGAAGAAAACCTGTGGGTATGTCGCGTATGCAGCAGGCATAGCCGCTGTGGTGGGATGTTTTATTTTTTTCCCTGTCCCATTTGGGGTGCTTTAGGGCCGGCTGGCTATAAGGCTTCTAGACGAATGGGCGGCCCCAGCACAATCTGCAGCCAGGGGTGCTTTAGGATGTGTGCCTTGTTAGTGCCGCTGGGACATGAAGACTGTGGGCTGACTGCATGTGGGAAGGGAAGAACAAACAAAAAAAAAAAAAAAAAAAAAAAAAGAGCACCTCGATGGACACCTGCCTGCTACATCGTCACCCCGCACGCGCGACTCGTGGGGAAAAGGGTCTGCGCCAAGACTCCTGGGTGTTGTGTGCCGGGGCGACCATGCCCAGTGGGTTTTGCTGCACGCTGGTCGCTCTCCATGTACCCCCAATTTACCTAATCCAGGCGACCGAGATCACGTTATCAGCCTGCCCACGTCCCTGAAGCCCGGGCCATGACAGCTGCCGCCGCAATTGATGGGCAGCGAATTCGGTTCCCGGCACGGCCCCAAACAAACGGTAGCAGACGTCACCACAATGTGGGGAACCTGATTAGATGGCATCTCCACGGCCTTGATTCTGCCACTCGCCCGGCTCTGCGCCCTCCCTTTTTTCCACCTTGATCACCCTCCACATCACGCAACCCCGAACCTTCCTTGGATGCATGCTGCCACGGCTTTTCTGGCCAGTCAGCCAACGGACCCGGGCACCACCCGGGCGGGAGGAATCAACAGTCTCTGCATCCCTCCCCTCCACTCCGTTCTGTCCGGTTCTATCTCCCAATCGCCTTGGCGCCTAGGTAATGGCCCACAATGCCCAGGCGCTCGGCGCTCCTAGTTGGCAGGTGAGAGACATCTCCTTCTGGAGGAGCACCCCTCTTCTTCCAGTCTGGAAAGGGTCGTGGCGCCTCTGAGCCGGCCAACCACCGCGCTTCCTGGCTGTCTGCTCAGCCTGCCCTCGATTGCGTGCTTCTCGCCTGCCAACGCTCCTCCACAAGGTGCCCCCCGGCGTGGCCGTAGGTGCTGAGCATACACTAGGCTAGGCACGGCTAGGCACGCGGGCGCAGACGCACTGCGAAATGCAACCGCATCAACCACGGGCGCGCGGGCTCAACAAAAAAGCCTGCGCTCGACTGACGATCGTCCAACTCACTGGTCGAGGCCTGCCCCGTCCGCCTCCAAGTGGGGCTGGTGCACCTTTTTCGTCTAGAGAGCCGCCAAGCTGGACGCAGACGGGCCTGCGGCCAAAGCGTCACACCCAAGGTCTTGGTGTCATGGCTTGTGCGACTGTTTGGCTGCTTGACCCCCCTCCGGGCCTGGCGTGATCGAATCCCAAGCCGCGAGATGGGAGAGAGAAGGGCTGGGAG
>PYSQ01000569.1:0-18260 GCA_003049435.1 Nakataea oryzae | reverse complement strand
GGCTTGGGCTCAGCAGGCTTGGGCTCAGCAGGCTTGGGCTCAGCAGGCTTGGGCTCGGCAGCAACCGGCTCGGCGGGCTCGGCAGGCTTGGGCTCGGAGGGCTTGGGCGCAGCGCCTGCAGTTCCGTTACCCTTTCCGCCTGCGTTGCCGCCGTTCGCGCCACCGGCGGGGGCGGCGGGAGCAGCACCAGCGGCAGGAGCGGCGCTGAGGGCCGTGATGCCCTGGTCGAGAGTTGTGCCGATTTGGTCAACACTCTGCTGCGCGATGCCCTGGCCAATGGCGGGGATCTTGGACACCAGAGCCTTGCCGAGCGCCGCGCTGTCCGTCTTCTGCTGCTTCAGCGTGGTGACGGCGACCTGGGTGACTCCTAGCTGGTCAAGCGCCGGCTTCTTGGCCGTCAGCGCGCTGATGGTGTCTTGGGCCGCTGTGATCAGCCCGCTCGACGACTGCTGCAGCGAAAGAGCGTCCTGGAGGGACAGCTCCTGGCTTCCCTGGATGTCCGTTGTCGCCTGCTTGATGGTCTTGCTCAGCGCGTCCGACGCCGACAAGATGGGCGTGCCCGAGTTGATGTCGTCGGCCTTCAGCCCACCAACCGCGGTCTTGACCTTGCCCAGGCCGTCCTCCACCTTCTTCAGAGCCCCTTGGATCGCTGCCAGGTCTCTCCTGGCCAGAGACGCCCCCGGTGCTGCTAGGCCCGTGGCCAGAAGCAGGCAGTTGACGAGAATGGTGCTGGTCTTCATGTTTGCGAGTGTGTGCTTGTAAAATGAAAAGAAACGAGGGTCTGGCAGCGCGGCTGCTTTGTGGTTCAAGCTGACCTGTCTAGCAGGAGAACTCAAGCCTAGATGTCAGATCAAAGTCTTGAGGTGATGATCTGAGGCCCAACAACCGCGTGGTATCAAGGGACAAGCCTCGATATTAATAGCCGAAAGCCGCCCACCCCATGCGATAACTCGGCGTCTCGTCGACCAACATCGCACGCGCAAGCCTCGGCCATCGTCTGCAGCCTGGATGCCCGGCCGCGTAGCGTCCTTTGGGGGTTCTCATGCACTCCCTTTGGCACCATCGGTGGCAAAAGGGGTGCACGAGAGGCTCAACCACAGAGCATGATGCTATTTCGAGTTCATTCGCCCAAGCCTTGTAGTTGCTCCCGGACCTGGCATGCATGGCATTCACTCTTGTAGAGCCAATCATATTTCTACGTGATAACTAGAATGGCGGCAGGTGAGGCCATGGGTGCAGCAAATCACAAACTGGTCAGATGGTTTTCTTTTGGAGCATGCCGTCTGAAGTACGGCGATCTGTCCGCACTCTGGACCATAGTTACGGATCCAATCGCAACACCGAGGCCGGCATGTCCAAGCGCCGCTCTTGTTCCAGATTCGTTTCTCTATCCAATATTGCAGACGCTGCCTTCATCCGATGCTGCTAGCCCGTCCCACAGGCTACACCCACACACAGGACAGAACGCGCCACCCAGCCGCCCATCTCAGACGACGCACCACTGACCGTCGTCCAGACCATGACGGCACCTGGGGCGCGGCAAACAATGGCCCGTCCCGGCTGCTCATGCCTTCCCGCACCGACCCCGTGGAGGCAGGAACTTGCCAGCCAATGTTTGGACTCGACTGCAATATCTGCTTCCCGTAACCTTAAATACAGAGTCGTCTCTAAATCCGTCGGAAATGCAGAACAAGCTTTTGTTTCTTGGTGCCTCAGTGGCGGGACAAGAAACATGCCGACAGCCCCTGCAGCGAGCCAGACACGTCCTTTCATCAAACCGATGATAAGCCAAGGCAACCAAGGATCTCGGGCTACCCCTACTATCTACGGCCAACCCAGGGCGGCAACGCGGCGAGCAGCCCACGGCCCTAGCGGTCTCCTACCCGCTCATGCTCACATCACTCTCTTGCCAAGCCGCCTCAGCCACGTCCACGCCCGTGAAGGGCTTCCAGAAAGCCGGGTCCTCGGGCAGCGTCTCGGGCAGGCGCATGCGCCACTCATCCCTCAACGCGCCCGTCTGCTCATCGTAGGGCGTCCGGCGCTCGATCCAGGCGGTCCAGACGCGCACCGCCTCGGCCGCCTCGGCCACGCCGAGCTCGAACCACTCCATGTGGCGGGACCCGCAGCCAGGACACCCGCCGCCTTGGCCGCCGCTGCCAACCTGCCTCCGTCGGCGGTCACCGAGGCGCGCGTGCACCAGCTCTTCGACGCGCAGCGGGTGGCGCGTCCAGACGGACGCGGCCACGACGGGCGCGTAGCCGCAGCGCGCGCGGATCTGCGCCGTCCGCCGCGCGACGGACCGCTGCGTCGTCATGCCGATCTTGACGTGCCGCGTCGGCGGGCACACGGCCACGCTGTCGGGCAGCGTGAAGACGTAGACGAAGCCGCCGCGGAGGCTGCTGCTGCTGCTGCTGCTGCTGGTTTGCTCTTCTCCTACTCCTGCTGCCATTTGCGCCCTGTCTTTCTCCCTGCGTGTCAGGTCGGTCCGGGCAAGCGGACGTCGTAGCCGCCTCGCCACCTCGCGGTTGATGGCGCTGATGCTATCTTGGGCGCGCCTGGAAGGGTTTGTATAAAAATGGCCAAACTCGTGCAGCTGGGGGATCGGGCGGCGGAGTGTGGGGGACGCGAGCTCGCTAGAGGCGCCGCCGCCGCTTCCCTCATCGCTACCGGGCCCAGAGGAGCGATCACTACCGCCAGGTGAGATCCCTCGGCTGCTGCTGGCCAGACAGCCGATCTCGGGATGTGACTTGTGAAGGAGACGGCGGTCCCAAGGGCCTACTCTACGCACCGCCTGTGACTGTACTGCTCTGTTATCCCCGTCTTTTCGACTTACAATACCAGTTTTACCTTGGGTCAAGCCCAGTTCGGAGCCAGAGACATCCTGGCCTATGTCTGCTACTACTACGTGGGAAGATGGCGGAAGAGCGTTGTCACTGGTTGGAGTCTGGGCTGGCACATTTCGATGTGTCCCAAGGGATGGCTGAGCGGTCTCATCATTCTGCTCCTGCTGAGATGATGGGTTCACCGAAGCGATGTCATGGATGCCGAGACCAGATAGGCACAGGGCGAGGTACTCCTCGAGCGGAATACGCGCCTTGACAGAACGGCTGATGGTGCTTGGGAACAGCGATCTCGAGCTCCTGATGGGGTTAGCCACATGTGCAGACATTTTTATCCACTGCCGATATACGTGGATGTTTTTCGTGTTGTAGCCTGGAATTGGGCCCAGGAGTGGTGCCTCGATGCATGCTTTGATCCTCCAGGCAGATATCAGTCGGCCGTCTCGCACTTATATATATACTCGCTCCCTAAGCTCGGGGTCGCAGTGACTGGCGCTGATTCGGCTACAACTGGTGCCAGTCTCTGACCGCCGCCGTGAGCAACGCACTGTTGCCAGCCACAACGGTTTGCTGAGCAGTGGTGACATGTTGTAACGCAGCAGCAGTGGTGCCGACACATCAAGACTGCAGGCTGTGAGGGCAAGTACATGCGGTAACTGTCAGCCGAATACACGGCTGGACGCAAGCGGCTGGGATTGGGAAGCAAGCGAGGGTATAGCGCTTCATTGTGGCCTGCTGCTCTAGATCTTGAGTGTATGTTCGTCTTTTGCACCGTCAGCAAGCAACTTGCGTCGGGGACTTTGCCTCACTTTTGCCGAGGCCGCAAGGAACATGGCAGGCATCGGCATCGTCCGTGCAGCAGCAGCAGCAGCAGCAACAAGGCAGAGGAAAAAGGGGCCCAGGGACTTGAGTCACGTGTACCAAGCACCTCCTAGTCATGTGCGGGCTGACATCATCAGAGACACGCGACCAGGGAGGGAGCGAACCTCCCCTGCAATGCGGCGGTCGGGCAATTGGCAGCTGGGGAGGGGCCGCTTGAAGCCGAGCCGAGGTTGTTTTTTTTTTCCTGCCGTTTTGCAGCGGCGCGACGCTGCGCGCGTGCGCGCATGCCAGACCACGAGGTTGGGGGTGGTGTCGCTGGGGACCTGGGGTGCTGGGGGGAAACGCTCGGCTCCGCGCGCTCCCCCATTTCCTTCCCCAAATCCCCCCCCCCTTCTGGACCAAGCAGATCTCTCGGATTACCCATCGCGAACCGCCCAGCACACCGTCAAAAACCGCCCATCACCAAACCAGTCCAGTCTTTGTCTGCTCTGCTTGCTTTTGCTTGTGCTGCTGAGCCTTGCCCTCGCCTTCGCCGTCCACTTTAGCAACCAGCAATAATCGCTTCTTTCCTTTTTTTTTTTTTATTTTCCTACCGCCCGCGTCTGCTCCTTCAGCCACCGCAGCCATGTCCAACACGTTCACCGTCGCCGACGTTGCCAAGCACAACAACGAGAAGGACGGCATGTACATAATCATCGACGACGGCGTCTATGACATAACCAGTAAGTCCCGTCCTCGCCAGCACAGAGTCTTTGAAAAGCAACAAGGAAAAAGTCGGCAGCAGCAATTGCGCTTCTCCCATGCTCAACGCAAACTTCAAAACAGACTTCCTCGAGGAGCACCCCGGCGGCGTCAAGATCCTCAAGCGCATGGCCGGCAAGAACTCGACCAAGCAGTTCTGGAAGTACCACGGCAAGCACGTGCTGGAAAAGTACGGCGAGAAGCTCAAGGTCGGCAAGGTCGCCGAGACGGCCAAGCTGTGAGGGATATGGGTTTTGCTTGCTGCTTATGACGAATAGAAATAGATGCACCTGTCACAAAACACATCGCGTGTCACTTTTCTGTGCCTGCTCTCCTGTCTGTCTGTGCTTTTTTTTTTTTTTTATAAATTCCCTGGCCCTTTGCATGCACTTGATTGCCGTTTTCGGGACGGAGATGATTTTATTGATATCATCTTCATGATGCACCTCCAGCTATGAGAGGGTTCTGTCCCTCGTCACGGCCTCATTCATTAGGTTTGTGTTCGTGCCAGTGTCAGCATGGCCTCGTCTTTTCTCTAACGGGCCCCTGGCCTGAATAGAACAAATCCAGAACCAAACAGCAACGCCAAACATGCTAGTCAAACAGCGAGATTTAATCTCCAGAATTCAACGAGGGAACCAGGTCCATCCCATGCATGGCCCGACATCCCTGAACACAGTCAGCCGAAACTCCCCCTTCAAGCCCTAACCCTCGACCAGCCCAATCCACCCACCAAGCCTAGCCTAGAGCAAACTTCCTATTACTTAGCCGCTTGTAGGCGCTGGCCGGCTGCGGCGCCGACAGGTTCGGCGTCTCGCCGACCTCGGTGCCCTTCCACTTGCCCTTGACCGGGTTGCCGGCGTGCCGGAAGTAAAAGTGCAGCGGCTGATACCCCATGAAGCCAGGGCCGCGATAGCCAGTCGCCATGGGCATGTGCGGGTGCGGGTGCTGGTTGGGGTAGACGCCGCCGTTGCTCCTCGCGTTGCCCCCGGCCACGGTCTGGTCCGAGTCCTGGCGGTGGCGGGACTCGGGGTGGCGGCACAGCTCGTCCACGTCGTCGTCATCGTCGTCGTCGTCGTCGTCGTGGCCGCCGCCGCCGTGGTCGGGCGACCCGACGACGCGCCAGGGCACCGAGTATGCCCTGCCGGCGACGCCGGCGCCGCAGTAGCCGCGGAACTGGTGGCTTGGCGGCGACATGAGGGCCATGGCGAACAGGTTGGCCGGCTCCGAGTAGTCGGTGGCCAGCCGCATGCGCCACGAGAAGAGGAAGAAGGCGAGCGAGGCCAGGTTGACGACGACGACGATGGCCAGCACCACGTAGAAGACGCCCTGCCACCGCTCCGTGTGCGACGACTGGTAGCCCTGCTGCTGCACCCTGGCGCTAAAGGGCTCGCGCGCCGCCATGCCCAGGCTGGGGCTGTCGTACTTCCAGACCGGGCCCAGGGGCGCGCTGGCGGCGCCCGTGACGAGGGTCGAGCTGAAGAGCACGGCGAGCGCCTCGGCCATGGTGGGCATCAGGACCGGCATCGAGGGCGCCGCGGCGCCGTCCCGGGGCGCCACGGCGAGCTGCGTCAGCAGCCGCGAGTTGGACGCGTTGTTGTTCTGGATGCCGCCGTTGAGGTTGATGGCGAGCTGCATCTGCGTCGCCATGTTGCGCCACTCGCTGCTGGGGCCCCAAGCTTCCTCGTCCGCCGCGTCGACCGTGTTCTTGCGCCGGAACGCGTCCTCGTCCGCTTCGTCCTCGCAGTGCGCCACCATGCGCCCGCCCCGCGTCCCCGAGACGTCAAAGTGCGTCGAGCAGTTGGGCGTCAGGAACGACACGAGCTTGCAGAGCGTGTACGTTTTCACCGCGGGGCTCTTCCCGAGCACGTAGACGGCCTTTTGGCCCCAGTCCGACGGCGTGGAATTGGTGAGGATGTTGTAGTCGGCCGGCAGCATTCCAAACGTCGGAGGGTACCTGTTCTTGTCCATCCTGTCCCATCCAAACAGCTTGTCCACCACGGTTTCGTTGTAGAATGTCTCATTGACCGGAACGCTCGGCTTCTCCCTGACGCCGTATGGGTCAATTGGCACTTCCTGGTTGGGGATCTCGGACGGCTTCTTTCTGGCATTGGGCCACTCTGTGTACACGAGGGGCGCCAGCTCCTGTCGTGTCATTTCGACGCACTTGACGTTGACGACTGGAGACACCACAGATGCCCGGATAAAATACTCCCCCACACCGCCCAGGTCCTTGGGCTGCGGGATGTCGTTGACGGGGTCCGTCGCAGCAAAGTAAACACCTGGCAGGGAGGGCCCGCCGAGGCGGAACTATGTCAGCAAGCAGTATCTTTAGGACGCGAAACGGGGCCGCGGTGCTTTGGGAAGCCCTTACCCGGATGCGGCATGGCCAAGGAGGCCTCGTTGATTATCCTTCCGTGATTCTCATACTCCTTGGTTATGTTGCTCCTGTGCGTATCAATCCATGCCGAGATCAACGTCGTGTTGGGGAACAGATTCGCAGTACCTCTCGGCCTCGACGCCATATCCCTGTTGAGAGCTGTACCATTCGTTCTGATGATCTCCCATGCCGCCCTAGATGTGCTGTTAGGTGCGAATCACATCCTTCGGGCCAGCGCCAGGGATCCTTACATGAATTCTACAAGGTTGTGGTATGCTGCAAGGGGAGAGGAAAGGTCTTAGCAGATATGCCCGAAAGAATGGCAAGCAACGACATCTTTGGCAGAGTATTGGCCAGATAGGGGAGCAAGAAAACATGAAAATACTGACAGTTTCCCGAGTATTCTATCTCGAGACAGCTACCCCCTGCCGCATTTGCATCCAGGGCGCGGGTTGGGATTTTGCACTGGTCCCTTGCGAATACGGAGTTGGCATACGAGGCCCGGACTTGACCTGTCAAGATCCTTTCCGCGAAAGTGCCGGTGCGGAGCTTGGGCGAGACCATGGCGTCCGAGGCCGTAGTGTAAAATGTGGCGCCAATGGTGGCAAGAATGGCAATGACTCCCAGGACGGTCCGCGCCGTATAACGGACAGAGTCGTGGCGGGTGAGCAGCACGCCGGGTTGCTAAGCAAGAAGGCTGCTATTTAGCTTTTGTTGCTCTCGACCACTCTGAGCTTTTCATCCAGGTGGGCTCATCATCAAGGAGAGAACACGAAAAAGGGACCTACGATGACCATGTTTCGCAGGGTAAGCTCGGCCAGCGTGACACCCTGTTCACGGCCGCTGAGCGCCCTACGGCTGATGACCTGGCCGAGGAATGTGACAAAGACGGTCACAAAGGAGATTTCGATGCTCTTTGCGATCAGAGCGGTGATCATGGTCGCATTGGCCGGGTCCAGCTTCCCGGGGCCGGAACCGATAAACGCCCACATGGGCTTCAGGCAGGCGATGACCAGCCAGGCCATGCTGCCGCAGGTCGAATACAGAGACAGGATCAGTATCGTGACCGGCCACGCGTCGCCCGGGAGACTCTCGACGTCGGCGTTGGAGAGGCAGTTGCGTGTCACTCGATCGTCTATGTCCCTTTTGTGAGCCATTGACACGGTTTTCCTGCATCTCGGGGTCGTCGGCAGTGGCTCTACTTACGATACATGTCCATAAAGGTGGCATCCGCGAAGTCCTGGCTCTGATCGAAGCCGCAGTTTGAGTAGTAAGGTCCGGTCGGAGCGGCTGGTGTGTCGTACCCACCCGGCGAATAGACGCCCTCGACGTGATGCTCGCCCTGTTGCTGGTCCTGTGTGCCGCCATGCTGCCCCTCTCCCAGGTCGACCTGATGAAAAGCAAACGGACTCTCCTTGGTGTCGGGCACGTATTGCTGCTGCTGCTGCTGCTGCTGCTGCTGTTGTTGTTGTTGTTGCGGTTGTTGCTCATAGTTTCCCGAGACAAAGCGCACCTGAGGCGCCGACGCTGACAGGGACAGGGGCTGGTCGTGACTGGCCCCCATAGCTTCCACAGTAGAGGCGTGATTGTGGAATCTCGGCGAGGTGACTGATCTGGGACTCAAGGGCAGAGGCCGATCTGTGCCAGGAGTGTCGGCCTGGGTGGCATAGGGCGAGGCGAGAGGGGTACTTGGCGACACATGGCTGGCGGTCGAGTTCATGTCGATGCCCAGGGCGTCCGACCCGGCGGACATCTCTGGTAATTGGCTAGAGCCTGCACTGTGGCTGGCCCAACCTCCAGTGGTCCCTTCACCTTGAGGTGCCATTGGGTGCCATGCCCGGCCTGAAGAAGTAGGAGGCTGGTCCATCTTTTGATGAGGGAAGAACCAAGTGGCTTCGGGAAACTGCTTCGTCTGGTCGGGACCCACACGTCTATCAGGCGTGCTGGAGCAGTCCGGCGCACCGGCCTGGGCGAGCCTGGCCCAGTTGCGTGAGCCGGCGGTTTGATGCGATTGTACGAAGTAGCAGCGAGCCGGGAGCACCAGAGAATCTGAGCTGGGGGGGACAGAGGACAAATAGATGCTGCGTTGGGAAGTACCCGCGGGCGCGGGTCGGGATATGGGGACAGGGACCCGCTACGGGGACTGGAGTTGGTCTCAACAGTCAGCACGTAAAGATATATGAGGTGGAAATGGACAGACAACCTTGCCTACCCACCCCTATGGGACTTGTGGGGAGGGCCGGGTGAAACAGCGACTTTCGTTGTCGGATAGACAAATTGTAAATGTGATAGACAGAGCACCGCAAGGGGAGCGGCAACCAGGGGTAAAGATGAATCAAGGCGTGAGGTTTATGCCCTCAGGCCCACAGCATCTGCCCAAATCCTTGTTCAGACGGCGAGATGGACTATATAGCTGGGTAGAGAAGTGACAGGAGGAGAGCGAGCGCAGCAGCATAACCCATAAAGGGGGGTGTGATGGGCAACGAGGAAAGGCTCGAGAGTTGGGGAGGGTTGCTAAGAGGTGGCTTGCATGGGAGGGCGCTAGACGGCTGGTTTTCGTATAGAAGCCCCGTACGAAACGAGGCATTAGAGGAAATCGGCCTGGCCATGCGCCGTGTCCGTCATTTTTGGTCACGGCCTGCCAAACCTCTTGCACGACGCATGTCTGTCCAACAGAGCTACTGCGCAGGCTTCAACCAGCGGCCATCCAACTGGACACCCCCCTCAGCCATATATTGTGTCCTGCTCGTCCCCTCCGGCAGCCTTGATTCTCACGTGGTTTCCCGGTGGGATTCCTGCACTTTGTGATTACGCCGAGACCATCTGCTCCCCACGGTGCCTTCCACGGGGCCGGTCCAGGATTTACCACCGCTCGGCGACCCACCAAGAGTTCACCAAGAGTTGAAAGGGTTGCGTGAGAAGGGGGGGGGATTTGGAGAGGACAGGGTATCTGAAAAGGACGGGCTAGAATGCAAAAGCGCTCAAGGGCCTGGCCCGGTAGAGTGCCGACGAGGCGCAGCGGCGGGGACGATGGCGGGCAGGGTGGCATGGCAAGGTGCATACCTAAATAAGCAGAAAGAGCCCTCTGTCCCCAACGGCCCCCAAAACCAATTATGCGGATGACATACTGCATTTGGCTGGATCCCACCACCACACCCAGGGAGGAGGGGAGAAACAAACCACAACTGCTGGGGCGCTCCCTATGCATCAAGACCTGATGCGGGTTGCGCCACGCGTCTGCTCTGGCCCGTCTCGCCCTGGTCTTTTGTCTCAGCCGCACCCGCTTGCCTGGCTAGCCAGCCGTCGGAAGTGCTCGCTACTGCGGGCTCCGCACAGCCAGGCGCGGGGGCGGGCAGAGAGGGCACTGAAACCAAGAGGGCCAACATGGGAGCAGAAAAGTGAGAGAGAAGAAAAAAATGAAACTTGCAGATGAGGGGCAGGCAGTGCAGGAGATCGGGCAGACAGGGGAGGACCATCCCTTTGGACCACCCACCCACGCGCCATGACGACTTGGTACGGGCTTCCTAAAGGAGAGGTGCAGGCGTTGGTGGGTTGGCGTGGGGCCTTGCGCGACCACATCGGCGCCCTCTGATTGGCCATGTGCGAGGGTTGTTGGTCCAGCGTCGCAGTCGCCGTGGAGGAGGCCTTTCCCGGGCTGCATCCCTCGGTTTCGACATGGACCTTGACTTGGCCAGGCACCCAGGCCTGCCGTGCCGCTCCCGCCACCATGCCGACTGGCGGTGATAAGGTGGGTGCTCCATGCACCATGTGGCCCAACACGAGGAGATGGGGGAATAAGGAATGAAGACGCAGGGTGACAGGCCCATAGAGCCAGAGGCGGGTGGCGGTCCGGACCTCTAGCGTCGGTTGCACGGCTTGGCATTGGTGTGGATGGCTGAACTGGCCCGGTTCCTTTTGTTTTTATCTGGGTTGGCGTCTGTGTCTGGGAGGTAGCTGTGCAGAGGTAGAGAGAGGTATGTAGGTACGGCTGTATTTAGGTCGGGGGTAGACGAGAGGAAAAGGACAACAAGAACCGGCCCAGAAAAGGATTGTCGCTGACGGGATTTGCGTGGGAGGATCTCGGCAGGGTGGGCGGGGTGGTGGGCGCAGGATCGCAGACACGGGCTGCCCGCCAACAAGATTGAGGGCAAGAAACACAAACGGGTTGGCTTCGCTTGTAGTACGTTTCTCCAACAGCCTGCCCCCGCGAACCAGAAAAATGGCCGACCGGAGTCCCGACTGCTGGGCTACTGTGCTTGTGCGCTAGAGTAGGTAATCGCTACCCGCCTCATTGCGCCTTCCTCAATCGGTCTCGACAGCGGCCCGCGCAAAAAAGCGTCTGGTCTAGACTAGCCTAGTGCATGGAAGGCGCCAATGACCAGGACCGTCAAGGCGCGCGGCCGACGCGGCTCACTCGCCCACTCATTCACTATCAACATCGGCTGCCTTTGCCAGCTTTACCACTCCTTTTTTTTGTGCCAGTGGGGTCCCACAAGCTGATCATGGCCAAGAAATGTCGCTGTCGCTTATAATTTTTCAAACTTTTTTCTAGTTCCTTATTTCTTTTGAATCTTTCCCCTCCTCCCCTGATGCCGCCGCGGTGGGCCCTGGAATCCTCTCCAGCAGTGCCGAGGTAGCCATGCCAGCCAAAGTAGAGACACCTAGGTAGTTAGTTACCTTGCTTGGACTACAGGGCACCCACCGTCTGGTCAGCTATTAGATCTGCAAGCCTGGCCGTGCATAAGAAAAATAGGCAGACGCAGAATTATCCGACCAATGCTCCTTGGTTATGAATAAAACTCCTCCAAAGGGCCACCAAAAACTCCGCGGATGGTGGTGACTGGCGCGCCACCGACCGCAGCCTTCTGGTCTCCCCCCAGGCATCCTCGTGCTTCCGTCGTATTCTGTCCAGAGGGAGGCCGGGGCTGACAGTTGGTGTGAATACTGCATCGCAATCCACCGTCGCAAACACAAAACTGGCGTTTTACAGGGTATAGGCCTTGATGATGATGATGATGATGATGCGGGCTTAACTTCGTGGCTCGACTCGGCCGACGCGTGTCTGAGGAGGATGCGCAGCTTCAGCCCAATTCCGGCGGAGGGGGGAGCAGTAGTGTGATATGGGAGCAACGGAGCAGCGCGCAAACGGGGGGACATGTGCGTCCCACCCTGGCAGGTTGTCGTCATCTCCATGACCCACTCCGGACATACTATCTACCGGCCGTGGCTATGGCAGGAGCAGGAGCAGGGGCGGGAGCAGCAGCAGCACTGGCAGCGGTGACAGCGGGGCCAGCAGGGGTCTGGGTAGGGTTGACGCTGCCGCCGCCACTTGCTGCCGCGGCTGCCGATGTCTGGAACTCGAGCACCTTGTGCCGGATGAGTGGCATGAAGAGATTCTCGGCCTCTTCGTACTCTTTGCGCTCTGCCTCGCCCGCCGGCTGCATGATGCTGCCTTCGCACAGGCCCAGGACCCGGTCGATGGCCGAGAGAAGGAGCGCCTCGGACCGCGCCTCGCCGAGTTTCGACTTGAGCGTATCGACCCAGTGCGTCTTGAACGCGGTCAGGGCTGCTATCAGGCCCGGGTCCGCGAGGCACGGGAACTTTTGCTTGGCCGTGTCGAACACTCCCAGGATGATGTTTTCGAACCCGGCGTGCTCTGCCCCGGCGAGACTTGACGTCGACAGGCCCAACCCGCGGTTGATGACCGACATGGCCACCAGCTCCGCCGCCTTGGGCAGCCGCTTCTCGAGCTGCGATATAACCTGCACCCTGAAGTTCTTGAGGAAGTTGGCAACGTCTGCTTCTATTGCCGGCTTCAGCGGAGGCGCGGGGGGCGGCGGCTGCTGCTGCTGCTGCTGCTGCTGGTGCATGTGTGCCCGCTGGTGCGGGTGGCCAGCCGCTCCGTTGACTGCTGCTCCTGGGTGATGCGGCGCGGGGGCGTGCTGCACGGCTCCGGGAACACCGCCGGCTTGCGGCGCACCCGGGTGGCCTGCCTGGCCATAGCCTGCAACGGGCGGTCTCGGGTGGCCCGCAGCAGGGGCGTGGCCCGTGCCGGGGGCGGCGTTGGGCGCGCCGCTGGGGTTTGCCGCCGTTGGAACCGAGGCGGGCGGTTTGCCGGCATATGGTGAGTTGTACGCGCCAACCGGTCCACCGAGCTGCGGGTGCCGTGCGCCTCCCTGCATGTAGCCTGGCAACTGGGTCTGGTTCGGGGCCGGAGGCTGAGCTCCTGCGGGAGGAGCCGCGGCAGCCTGAGCATGCGTGGCCTGGTACACCGGCCGTTGCGCAGGGGGCTGGCCGGGAGCGACCCCGGGAGCAGGATGCTGCTGTACCGCGGGCCTCTGCTGTTGCCCCTGCACGGCAGCACCGGCCTGTGGTAGCCCGTGGGTGGGCGAGTAGCCCGGTGGCGGCCCCTGCCCCGGGTGGTATCCCTGGGCCGGTTGGTATTGGGGGTGCGCCATCTGCTGGGTCCATTGGGTGGCGTGCATTTGCGCCGCGGGGTGGTCCGGAGACGTCGCCTTGCGCTTCTTGCCCGCGTCGAGTTCGATGCCGGGCACACGGCACCACAGATGCGTCTCCTCGTTCTTCTTGAATGCGTCGTTGCCGATGAGGTTGTGGCGGACACTGCTCTCCCAGCCCTTGGTGTCCACGACGAAGAAGTAGTAGGGGTATTTCTTCTGAATGCGCTTGTAGATCTGCTTCAGCGTCAAGCCGTCCGCGGGTGCCTCCGACAGCACCTCGTCTATCAGCACGCCATAGTTCTTGTTGGGCTTGTGCAGCTGGTCCTCGGTGAAGTCTTCCTTCTTGAGCTCCAGGGGCGGCGTCTTTGGCTTCTCGCGCCGCTTCTCCTTGACGACCTTGTCCGCCTCCTCGCCACCCTCCCCTTCCTCCCTGGGTTTTCGTGGCTTGTACTTTCGCTTCTCGGGCCTGTCCTCGGCGCCCTCTGGCAGCGGGTGCTTTCGTGGCCTCCCGACCTTCCTCTTGATCGGAGGCTCTCCTGGGACGGGCGGCGGCGCATTGCGCTTGGCCTCTTCCAGGGCCAGTTTCCGCAAGAGTCGCTCTTCTCTCTTGGAGCGGATCCCGTTTTTGGGTGGCCGTCCTGGTCCTCGCTTCTTCTGTGGTAACAACGGATCGAGCATGGGACCCTGCTGCGGTATAACCTGAGCTCCCGTCTCGTCCGTTTCGACCGTGTCCATGACATCGCCGTCTTCCATGGCTTCTTCGTCTTCCTCCGCTGCCTGATTGGCGTCGTCGTCCCCGTCAGAGTCTTCGCCGTCGCTCTCGAGCACTTTTGTGGCTGCGAGCTCTTCGGCTTCGACCTTTTCCTCCTCGTCGCTGGTTTCACGCACGTCGCCGCCGTGAGAGCTCTCAAACTCGAAGCTCATCTCCTTGCCTCCCTCGGAATGCCGCTTCCTGGGAGCGTCTTCGTCCTCGAGTTCCTCGGCGCCCGTCTGGCCGTGGGGCACACCGTTGATAACAAAGACGAAGTCGACGTCCTTGATCTGCAGGCGGTCGCCGCTCTTCAGGACCACGCTCTCTTGCTTGTGGTGGACATCCTCGTGAAAGAAGCCGTTGGTGTGGAGGGGGATGGCCTCGAACACACCCTTTGCTTGGTTATACTGGATCTTTAGATGCTCTCTGGAGATGGCCTTTGTCTTGGCCGCGATTCCTGGTCCTGGAGAGTGGATGCCGATGAACGGGACGTGGTTGGGTGATGGTTTGAGCAGCTGCAAGTCGACTACGGCGGCGCCCGGGGTGTGCGACACGTATTGCCGGTTAGATATCAGATCCTGACTGCCACCTGCGGCACCGGTCGCATCCTGGCCCGCGGCCTGCTCAGCTGCAGCGCTCTGTTGACGCTGCTGCTGCTGCTGCTGCTGTTGTTGCTGCTGCTGCTGCTGCTCTTTTTGTTGTTGTTGCTGCTGTTGCTGTTGCTGCTGTTCTTTTTGTTGCTGAGATCCCGAGCCTGTGCTAGTCTTGCGGCGCTTGGACGGCCTCGGGCCCTCGTCGCCGTCCGACTCGGGCCCCAGCATGCCGCCCTCCTCGCTGACATAGGATTTGCTGAACTTCCTGTCGTAGGTCGGGACGGGCGGGGGCGGCAGTCCCTGGGCGGCGCACTCGTCGACGCGGCGCTGGTACTCCTCGGCGCGGCGCTCGTCGCGTCGCGCCTGCTCCAGGGCGCGCTGGTCGCGGCCGATGATGACGGCGTAAGTGGTCATCTGAAAGACGCTGTCGGCGAACTCTATCCGCGCAAACGACTCGAGGCCCTGGCTCGGCGGGACAGCGGCGGGCGGGCGGGCGTGCTGGTTCCCGTTCGGGGTGGCCAGCGGGTCCCGGAGCTCGTTCATGGGCGTCGGCAGCGAGACGTCGTGGGGAGCGACGGTCGGGGGAGGGCCGCCCGGGCGATTGTTGAGGCGCGTCGAGGCCGACAGGCTCGCCAGGGCCATCATCAGGTTGAACTGCTGGGCATCCATGGGATGGGCCGCGAACATGTCGGCGGCGGCGGCGGCGGCAGCAGCAGCAGCAGCAGTAGTGGCGGTTCCGTTTGCGAGGGCGGCCGGGTGGTCCATGAGGGCGTGGCCCAGCACGTCTTGCTTGAGCAGCGAGCCTCGGATCGGGGAAGCAGGCTGCAGGCCGTGCTGGACGGGCGTGTGTGGCGGCTCCGTCTTGAGGTCGGGTGGGCGCTGGCTGGGGGACTGCATCTGCATGGCCGCGTCGGGGGCGGGATTGGGTTCGCCCTTGAGGTCTAGGTTTGGGTCGGCGCCGGGGGTGCCGGGGGCAGGCCCAGCGTCGGGATCGGGCTTGAGTTGGTCGGGGGCGCGCGCCTGGCGGTCATCTGGCGGTGGTTGCGGCAGCGGTGCTGGCGGCGCAGAGGCTGCGGGCGCCAAGGCGTGGTCGGCGGTGGCTGCGGCGGTCGAGGCAGGGCTGTGGCCGTGCGGGCCGACGTGGGACGAAGTCATCGCTGGTCGGTCGGGCGTCGACAGCTCCTTCGTCTCGGCTGCTGGCTGGGCGCGGGAGGCGGATCGCAGCTGCTCGCGTCGCCGCAATTGCCTGAGGGGGGTGGGAGGAGATGCACTACACTCCAGGTGCAAAGCGAGGCGGCGATCCGACGACGTGCACTGTACCGAGCCTTCTGCCTCCTGTTAACAGTCCACGCCCAAAGCGGGCCCAGAAAAAGTTTGGCTGACCGATTGCTGCGGCTCCACCGCGCCCTGGTAACACCCAAGGCCCGCGGCCTGATTGGCTGCGCGCCCCGCCCTGGGGGGTCCGGCGCCCCGCCAGGCTTCCATGGCCCAGCACCCCCAGCACCCCAGCAGCGAGCGGCCTGCCCTCCTCACTGGGCTGGACGCTGGAAGTCGTGCAGCAGCCCAGCGCTGCGGGTTGCACCAGGTGCGTCCCCGTCCGCGTCCGCGTATTGGAACTCGCTGCGCGACGCCCGCCCCGGTGCGCTGCATGAGCAGGCATCCCAGGTGCAAACACAATCAGCGGGCGCGGCCGGGCGGTTGGAGTCAGGCGTTCACGTTTGCCATGTGTCTTGACTAACACGCACGCCTTGGGCCGGCGCCTGTCTGCAGCTATTGCGGCGCACACAGGAGGTGTCAGCTCAGGAACGACCCCTTCCCCCCTCCCCCCGCATGCCTCCTATGTAATTAATTAACGGACGTCGCTCCCTTTGACGGCAGGGCCAGCGATGGCTGCTGCCGACTGCACTGCGGCAGATCCTGCTGCCCGTGATAACGTCAGACCCGTGGCCACGCCATCCCAGAGCGAAATGGGGGTGGTGTGGCTCTTGCCGGCTGCTTGATAGGCCAGGATGGGGGTCATCTCGGAGATAATGTGTCTGCCGGGCGCCTAGCAGTGGCGGCCGGGGGGAGATCGTCGTCATCCTGCTGCTCTACACACAGACGCGCCCGCCGCGCGTGTTTGGCGCCAGCGGCACAGCTGGCTCTCCAGGCCTAGTGCCGATTTCGACATGCATGCCATCACCACGGGCGCCTGCTCTGATGGTGGTTGCCCGGCTGCCCAGTAGTCCTTGGTTGAACCCAACTCTGCGTCGGCCGAACCCCTCCACGCATGCATCCATGACGCTCCGCCCCAAGCCATGCATCCCCTTGCGCAGGCCTCGCCCTGACAACGGCAGCAGTCAACAAGACGAGAGGCAGCACGAGCACGTCCAGGCGGTCGAGGCAACGTGGATCGAGGCGCAAATGTCGCCCCCAAGAAGGACACTTGACCACGGGCGGTGGTTGGGGTTTGGCCCCGAGCAAAAAAGCACGGCTGAGCCCAGGGCCAAATCTCGTGTCTCCACTGAAGCGCCGCCGCACACCGCGCCGTGGACCTGCGTTTTCTGCCCCTGGGCTCTCTTCGCTGCCTGCCCTCGGCGGATTGGATTAGCCGCCCAAGTCCAGAGCCCCAACTGATAATCTGCCCTGCGGCCACCGCACCTGGCCGCGGCCGTCGCCCCGTAGTGGGGGGCCGCCAATCCGCTGAGATCAGCGCCCAGTGGTCGCTCTCATAGGCGGGCGATCCCGTGAGATCAAACCTCCTGCGCTAATCCACAATCCACTCGCTCTCTTTTGCGGTGTCCCTAGGCAGATAGATACAGTAGGTGCCAGGATTAGTAACAGCCGCCCAGGGAGACAAGAGTCTGCGGACACTCGAGACCACGCGCCCCAAGACAATGTTCCCGTCCTCAACGACCCCCAAAACGGCTGTGCAAAAAGATGGCGGGCTGCCCTGGTCCTGGGCAAAAGGCAAAGCAAAAAGGCCCGCCCTCGCGGGGGCCGCGATGCGACTGCCATCAATCCTGCCGTGCAATCTCAGAAGTCACCGCCTGCGCGGCTCCCCTGGGGGGTCTTCTCCCCCACAGTTCCTGCATACGCGGTCCGGTGCATGCTGTCACTCGCTGGCTCCCGCCGCCGGGAAAGGAGGCCGCGTGCATGAGTCTCACTTTCTGGCCCTTTTTTTGGTGTGGCGTAGCCGCAGCGCGCACGCCCAGATGGACGATAAAGGGGGGGCTGGTCTCGCTTTCTGGCCTGGGCCGCCTCACCACATATGATCCCATGGGACAAAAATCCGGGCACGGCGGCTCGAGTGGCGACATGTCCTTTCGCATTACCGGGCCCGTTGCGTAGCCAACTCTCTAGCTCTCGCTATAACAAACAAGCCCGAGGCCGCCCTCGCTCGCTTTTGGCGCCCTCCTTGGCCTCCCTTTCCACCCGCCGCCGCGTTGTTAGTTCTGCCTCTATTTCCCAATCCCATCTAGCGCCAAGCACAAGCAACCCTTTCAAAAGGTCATCATGTTATAACAACCCCCACGAGGAATGCCAGTTCCCGCCGGCTTGGCCAAGAAACGAGAGCCTTAGTTGCCGTTGGGCCTATGAGTGAAACATAACAACCCCAGCTTTCTCCTCCCCTTCCTCTGGCCCTTTCCTTTTTTTTGCCATCCACGATACACCCCAAAGCCATATATATATATA
>PYSQ01000568.1:0-18278 GCA_003049435.1 Nakataea oryzae | reverse complement strand
GGCGGGTGGGGAGGGGAGGAGGCCGCGGCCCCACCAAGACGCAAGGCAAAGCAAACTGCGCGCGGCGAGCGTGACTTTGGACGACCAGAGCGGTAAAGTGCGGCGCGGCCTCTCGCAGGCGACGGCTCCCACCTCGGCAGTACCTAAGTGTGCAGCAGCAGCAGCCGCCGCCGCCCTCGCAAACCACCCGCCCAGGGACTCGCCAGCGGCATCGACGACACGAGCGGAAACGCGCCCGACGACGACCATCACCGCCACCAGGCGGACCGCCCACTGGCCGACAGACCGACCGACAGACCGGGGCGCAGCAGCGGCGCGCTCCGTCCAGGCCCCGCGCTAATACCATGTCGTACTACTTCGCCATCATCGGAACGCAGGACAGCCCCCTCTTCGAGTACGAGTTCGGCACCTCAAAGCAGGGCAGCGATGGCGCCCCCCGCTTCTCCGAGGGCAGCCGCCACCTGAACCAGTTCATACTGCACGGCAGCCTGGACATTGTCGAGGAGGCGCAATGGAACACGGGTCAGATGTGAGCTGCCAGCCTTGCCCTTTGGGAGGGGGATTTTTTCTTCTCCTTCTTTCGCATCATCGAGAAAGAAAGAGGGGAAGAAAAAAAAAAAGTCCCCGCCACGACAGCCAGCAGACAGGATCACAACCAAGTCTGACCAAAACACAGGTACCTCAAGTGCGTCGACAAGTTCTTCAACAGCTACGTCTCGTGCTTCGTGACGGGGTCCAACGCAAAGTTCCTGCTGCTGCACCAGCCGGCGCAGCAGTCGCTGACGGGGGCGCGCATGTCGGCCAACTCGATCGCCACGAACCCGACCAGCCCGGCCACCGAGGAGGCCATCAAGAACTTCTTCATGGAGGTCTACGAGAGCTGGGTCAAGGCCATCATGAGCCCCTTCTACCGCGTCAACATGGAGGTCAAGAGCCCCGTCTTCCGCTCCAGGGTCGCCGCCGCCGGCAAGAAGTATCTGTGATTCCGTGCTTGACACAGTTTTGGGCGTAGACGTTGGTGTGGGTTGCTGCATAAGGCCTTGAACACAGAAATACACTAGCTGGCTTCAGCAAGAAATCACGGAGCACGGTCAGGAACGTAACAAGGACGGCGTCATATCGTGAGGCATATATGTGGATTTACTATATGCCCTTCTAAATATTGGTCAGATGATTGCCCATAGCAATGATCGAGAGAGACCCTGGTGGGCTTGTTCGTTATTGTTCAAGAGACCCAGAGATTCGAGTATCACAGCATCCAAAACAAGGTGGCGTGTTCATGAATAGTTGGTTGAATAAAGGGGGTCATAATCCCTGACTCCCAGGTGCCGTGCTATGTACTCGCCAAACGCCAATAACCGATTCCAAGATTCCCAGAATAACTTCAGAGCTGCATACGGGCGGGCCGACTTGAACACAACGCCCTCTCTGAAAAAGACATGATAAATAGAGAACCACACCACCGCAATCCTCCGCCCTCCCGAAAAAAAAAGTGTTTGGGGTTGTTTAACCACCGAAACCGTACAGGGTGCGGCCCTGGCGCTTGAGGGCGTAGACAACGTCAAGCGAAGTGACGGTCTTGCGCTTGGCGTGCTCAGTGTAGGTGACGGCGTCACGGATGACACCCTCAAGGAAGGACTTGAGGACACCACGGGTCTCCTCGTAGATCACTGGGGAAAGGAAAGTCTGGTTAGCGGCTGAGGCCATGGCTGTGCGGTCGGCTTGTTGGCGGCGGCAACTTACTGGCAGAAATACGCTTGACACCGCCACGACGGGCCAGACGCCTGATGGCGGGCTTGGTGATACCCTGGATGTTGTCACGAAGAATCTTGCGGTGACGCTTGGCGCCGCCCTTTCCAAGACCCTTTCCTCCCTTGCCGCCTGTGTAGAATAATCATGTCAGCAAGATGCCTTGGGGATCGAGGTGGTGATGGCTGATTGGGCGTGGTGAACGGTCGCGGTTGAACCGCGACGCGTTGAAGTGGGGAGGCGGCCGGCGGTGAAGCCGACCGGCGCGACGGCGACTAGAGGACAGGTAGTCCAAGGGTAAAAACTTACGTCCAGTCATCTTGATAGATGGGAATAGGTTTTAGTTGATTAGGTTGATGCAAATGTCGTCACCGTGGACGGATGGTGTTGATGCAAGAGTGTTGTTGGTGTGGGTTTGTTGATGCAGTATGCAGAAGAAGAGAAGTCGAGGGGACTGGTCAAGGTGGGTTGCGAGATTTATATGGCTGCAGGCTGATTTGGGTGGTGCACGCGCTGCTTGGGTGATGGGAGAAAAAAGCGCGCTAGTCGATTTTGGGAATTGCGGATTTGGGGGGTTGCGTGCGTGCGTTGTTGCGGTGTCAGGGGGATTGGAAAAAAAATAGGCGAGGCCAGAAAATCAAAAAAGGGCGTCGCATTTTCCCTGCAATAATGCGGGTGCTTTTTGCTGGCCTTCCCTGCACAGAATTTGGCGGCGGGCGGGAACGCGTTGGTTTCGAAATGGCTGTTGCGCCAGGCGGATTTTCTGATTCGTGCACCGGGCGCTGATTTGGCCCGCCAAATCGACCCAATCTGGAGGTCTGTGCGCTGCACTTTGACCTGACTGTGGGGGCTGGCGCCTGTTGCCTGCCCCGCATCTGATTTGGCCCCTGGAACAAGACGCGTCGGGCGCGGTCACGGGCCTCGAGGAAACGCGAGCTGCCTGCCCTCCTTCCTTGGAGCGCATCAGTTTACATTTGGCCAGCCCCTGTTGCCTTGCCTCCACATTTCAGTCATTTGCGGGCCTGTCATCGGCAGACGGCGGGCTGTTTGTCTCTGAGTTGTTCTGTTGCAACGCGCTGTTGCGGCTCGCGGCGCGTTCCTCGTTTGAGTCGTTGTTATTCCAGCATCAAAGCCCCCCCCCTCGCGTCCCATCAGCCCTCCTCGGTCAATATGTCGCCACCACTGCCCGCGCTGCTGATTGGTGGGATGACCAGCCGATCGGTGATGGGGACATGGCAAACTTGTTTCTTGTCTCATCTCTCTATTACTCGTCTCTTATCTATCTGCAGCAACCCCTCGAGCCTCTGGATAAGCCCCAAGTCTAGCGGAGGAACGGATGCGCCCTTGGATTCCGGGAAGGTAGATCGGATACTCACAACAATGGCTGTGACACTTGGGTGTAGGAGTGCGGTAAAAAGCTGCATGTCAATACCCGGCGTGTTGGCTTCTTGTTATCGTACATGCGTGGATGCTGTGACTGAATGCTCAGGTACCCATAATACCCCTTGGCCTGCCTGGCCCCGAGAGAGAAAAAGTGCCCCCCAAGGCAAAATAACAACCAAACCAGGCCTTGACTCCCGGCCGTCTTCCTGGCCTTTTCCCTTGATGTTCCCAACGAGAAGCAGAGAACAGCCAAAAACTTCGCTAAGGTGTGTGGTTTCCAGAACGCCGTTGCCATGCTGCATATCCATGGACGTTGGGTTTTCAAGCAAAGTACAATCGAATCATCCACCCCACGTTCCCCATGAGCCCACCCGTGACCGCTAGGCTACCCGTCCAGCCAACCCAAACGCCCCTGCAATTAGAATCCCAAGCCCAAGAAACAGGGGTGTAAGTATATGGCTGGCTGCCTGCTGTTGGACCCAGGAACCAGAGCGCAAAATAAAAATAAAAACAAGAGGCAGCAACCCGGCCGACGCTGTGTGACTTGTGAGAGTTTAAGTCGGCCAAAAATAGATGTGTTATGGCCGGGGTTGACGCAGATGGCTCGGATGTGGCCGTCCGAGTTTCTGGAGCTGGCGCCTTATCAAAAGAGAAAGAGAGAAAAAAAAGACAAAGCTCATGGCATCATCGAGTCATCGAATCCGTCTTCATCTTCCAGGCTTTCGATAGCCTTCTTTATTAATTGGCTTGCCTAATGCGCAATGGGCGGGTTAGCGACGGCTCATGCAGCGCCTGAGGCGGCCAGAGCCTTGAGCTCTGCCGTGGGGATGGGGTCCATTTTCACCACATACCTTTGGGTCCAAACTCAATGCAATCGTAAAATGGTGGACCGCCGTGTTCTTGTCGTTCAATGTCTTGTACAATTTTCCCAGAAGGAAGTGAACCGTGGCCTCGTCTGGCGCGAGGTCCTTGAGTATCATCAGCTCCTTCTGCGCCTCGCCAAGCTGACCAATAGCCAACAGGGCGCGCGCCTTCATAAATCTGGTCTGCGCAGCCTGGGGTGCCAGCTCCGTAGCCTTTGTGAAGAACTGGAGTGCCTGAACCACCTGCTTCTGCTTCTCGAGCGCCTGCCCGATGCAGCAGATGAGGACCGCGTTGGTCGGGTGTATGACCGAGGCCGCGTGGAAGTGGGTGTACGCCTTGTCGTAGTTCCCGAGTTTCTCGTAGACACGCCCGATTCCGTAGTAGGCGTTATAGTGCCGCCGGTCTGCGGCAATCGCGTGTCGGTACGACGTCAGGGCCTTGTCGTACTCCTCGTTGAGGAAGTGCTCGTGGCCTTGGAGGGTGTAGGCATAGGCGAACTTGGGGTCGAGCTGTGTGGCCCTCTTGAAGCACCGAAGCGCCTGCTCCCGGTCCGACGCCAGCGACCACGCGTTCCCCAGGGCGCACCAGGCGTGCGGCGAGTGCCAGGCGGCATCAACCAGCTCGTGTGCCAGGTAAGAAGACTCCGTCTCCTTCTTGAGATGCCAAAGAACTGTCGAGTATACCTCCATGTCCTCCATTCGATGCGGTGCGAGAACCCGCAATCGCCTGAAAGACACCTCGGCCTCGGCATACTTGGCCTGCTCGTAATGGGCCCGACCGAGCTGGGCAAGCACCCATGGCGTGTCTGCATGTACGCGCGACACGGAGCTGAAGCTATGGACGGCCTCGCTGCACTGGTATTGTGACAGCGCCAGATAGCCCGACCCGAGTCGTCTCAGAAGATCCAGCAGAATCCTCAGGGCCTCTTCAGTGCGAGCCGTGCTCACAATGTCCACCTCCACGGCTCTCGGTGGTGGGGGAGGTGGCTGTGCCGTCTCCCTCAGCTTTGGTGGCTCGACGTGATCGACATCCATGCTGGTCTCTTCGAGTGGCTTCCTGTTTCCACTCACAACTCTTCCCACGCTGGATCCGCTGGACCCGGGTCGCATGATCCTCGAGATGGGTGGCCGGGCCTTCTTTACTTCTCGCGTGGCAGGGACACCGACCGTGGCAGTGGCTGTAGCTGTGGCTGTAGTAGTGGCCGTGGCAGTCGCTGGCTTGGCCGTCATCCCTGGCTTGAACATGTTGAGTCTCGCACTCCTTCTCTGCGGAGCGCCCGGCTCTTCAGAGACGCCCTGTCGTTGTTGCACTGGATGCCCGGATATTGTCCGTTTTCGGTCTACCCCTGAGGCTCCAGTCGTCGCCGATCTAAGGAGCGATGGGCCCTGTTCTGATGTTGGTTGTCCTTCGGCATTTGGCTCCAAGACACGCTCCCTTCGCCTGGTAGCACCGCGATAATTTATTTTCGGCGGTACGTCGGCTGGCGGCGGTTCGATGGCATGTGCCGCCCTAGTCCTACGGACGGGAGCGTGCGGTACTTCTGAATTCTGCCCAGCTCGAAAGAGGTTCGCCTCCGCTGCCGAAGCCGGAGCAGGCGGTGTTTCCATGCCTTCGGGGACCGGGCTTGCGACGGCGGTGGCAGCCATTCTCGACCGAGCTGCGGCGATTTTAGCAAAGAAGTCGTTTTCTGCCGTGTCGCTCTCTCCCAGGCTTGCAAATACAGCCTTGTCCTGGAATGTCGCAGAACGTGGCTGATCGAAAGGGTCCGTGGAATCGTTGTGGACAGAGCGCATCGCAGACTTTCGTGGGAGCGGTTCCAACGGGTTGCTCTGCGGGATGTCCTTGTCTGGGGCACCGGGCTCTGGTTCCAGGCAACGAATAAGAGCCTCGTTAATTCGAAATATGTTTGGGACCTTGATATTGACGCCCATGTCGCAGAGCGACGTGAAAGCATCCCACATAAAGGGGTTCGCCTTTAATGCCTCCTCAAACGACGAGATGGAGCGTCTCTTGTCGTCCATGCCGCGGTAAAGCTTTCCGAGCAAGCAGTTGAGGGTGGCGGCGTCCGGGGTCATGCTGCGGCTGGTGGCGGAGTGCCTCCCGAGATGCGACTTCTGGGGCCACAGCGGCCTGGATCTCTCCAGCGCAATGGCTCCATCGCGATACCGCTCCAAGGCCAGGCATGACTGAGCAAAGATGAACACCCGTCCCAGGTGGAGCGAACGAGACGATTTTGCGTCGTCCTTGCTCGTGCTATAGGCTGACAGAAAATCCCCCGAGTAGAAGTGGCAGAGTGCCAGCAGGAAGGTCGATTCCGACGATTTCGGGTCTTGGGCAGCCAGTCGCTCGGCGAAGAACAGGGCGTTCTCGTGGGAGAGGTTGTCGAGGTGGTACAGGACGGCTTGTCTCAGCAGCCCTGCGACGTGGGCGCCGCCGGCCGGGGCCGCCGACTGCGAGTATGGCCGCGACATTTGCGCGGGAGACGGGAAAGTTTGTGGTTGCTACCTGCAGCGGCGAGCCATGGGATCGACGTGGGAGGCGCCCTGACAGAGCTGTCGCCGCTTGCTGATCACCCGCACGCCTGCCTTGGAGGGGCCCGATGGCTGCGCGTCCGAGGCAGAGACGTCGGCAGCAGCCGGGACGTGGCTGATGGCCGCTGTGGATTTCCTACTGCTGCAAGAGGGTCGCTCGTGGGCCGGGGCGATGCAGCCGGTGTGCTCTCGTCCGTGCAGGCGTGCGTCGGTGGCGGGCGAGCAGGCAGCGGACGGATCGGTGCGCGTGCGCGGCGGCGGTTGGGGTCTCGGGCAGGGCGGCGGAAATATCATTAAATAATTAATCGGCGACAAGAACCAAACCCCACGGGAGATGTGTCGGTGGTAGGAAGAGCGAGGGTCGAGAAGGCCGGGCCCAGAGACCGGGACGATGTTTCGTAGCGCGGGGTGGTAAAGGGCGTCGGTCACACGCGCCGCGCGCAGCGAAAAGCTCTAGCAAAAGGCAACAGAAGCAAAGCACAAGGTCCCTAGTGTGTCGCCCCCGGACGGCATTCCATGGTCGGATGCGTGCAGCAGGAAATATGGCGATTGACCAGTCCCCGATGCAAGCCGTCAGATGCTTGGGAAGGGGAGGGAGAGCAAAGCAAACAAGGTGCAGATATTTTTTTTGTTCGCCTATGCACGCCTTCCTGCCTGGCGCTCAGTCCTCGCGATGTTGTTGTTCGCCAGCCCACCCGTGCGCTGATTGGCTGCGGCCTGCTAGACGCCGTGGCTGGAGCCTGCCAGAGCAACAAGGAACGACCCGCCCTGACGGGCACGCAGTGGCCACTCGATTGAATTGCCACCGGGTGGACTCACCGCTTTCAGACGCTGCCGGATGCAGACTGACGTTTTTGTTCGCGTGTTTATTCCCAGCCAGGCCACGTGCTCCCTTGAAGGCTTGTTCACGCCATTCACCTGCTTCACATTGTGCACCCGTCAAGCTACAACCGCCACAGCGACATCACCACAAAACCTCTACAACCACAACCACAGCTTCGCACAGACATGGCGCAGAAAGCAAAGAAGGATCGGGCTCGGTCCAACGTGGCTGCGCTCAACAACCTGCACATCGCCTCCGCTGTCGTCAACGGCCTCTTCCTCGCTCTCCACTTCCTCTTCAGGTCGCGGTCGCTGCTGGCTTACGCCCTCGTCTCCATTCCCAGCTTTCTGTGCCAATTTACCCTCGAGAGAGCCGGCCGGCCCAAATATGAGGCATCCGGAGCCCTCAAGTCTGCCGGCGAGGACCTCGCATCTCCCGGCCTTACCGAGTACATGTTCGACGTCGTCTGGGTCACCTGGGCCACGCTCGTCCTGGTGGCGCTCTTTGGGAATAGCCTCTTTTTCTTCTGGCTGATCATCCCCGCCTTCGGCGCCTACAAGGGCTACAGCCTGTTTGGGGCTGCGCGGAACATGGCGGCGATGCAGGGCATGGGGGCTGCGGGCGCGCAACAGCAACCTGCCGGGAACCGGAAGCAGAGGCGCGCGGCATGAGTCTTCTTCTATTCTATTCTTGGGTCTAGAAAATGCTCTACACTTCTTACTCAACCTCCCGCCATGATCGCCGTGGCCGCTTCGGCTGGGATTTGAGATGCCAAGCAGCCCTGTCCACCAATCACTTCTCGCGGTGACATTCAAGTTCCTCTGTCCACTTTGCCAACACTGTCGGGTCTACGTCCTTAGCCATGACGTGGATGTGCTCGAGCGTGCGCACACTCTGCAGAGCAACCCAGTTCTTGAACCACATGACGCGGTCTTCGCCATCAGAGCCGAGTGTCTCGGCAAAGAATCTCTTGACGAACTCTGCGACGGTCCGCCTGCTCTCCGGCGTCATGTTGCCAGTCTCGGGGTCCGTCGGTACAACGGTGCGAGACCACACGACGATATGAGTAATTCCAGCGGCGAGCCCATACGGCCAGTCATTCATCAGGACCCGGTAGTCTGCAGGGTCCTGGAAAGGGACCAGAGACTCGGGCTTGAAAGGGGGCACGCCCCAGGTCTTGGGCAAGCGATGGACCATGAGGTACTTTGTCATGCTTCCATACTCGGCCTTGGTTTCAGCGGTCCATTTCATGTACTTGCGCAGATCCGATGGCTTGCGCTTCAGCACCTCGAGTTTGTTGTTGTCTTGCGATCATATCAGCGGATGAGGCGGATAAGGCAGATGACAGACCCGTGCTCGGGCCATTTCCGACTCACCAATTATCTCTCTCAGCTCTTCCCAGTCGTGATATTTAAACTCCTCGTCCGTCTGCGACAAAACCCACTTATCGGTTTCGGTGAGGGGAAACGGGGCCTCTTCAATATTGGCAGCCTCCCCCATGTTTGCGCCTTGGATGACGATGCGTGGAGAATACGTAATTAGGCGGGGGATGAAAAAGAAATAAAAAAGAAAAAAGCACAAAGTGGCACTTGGTTCTCTTGTAGTCGGTCCGAAACGGGTTTGGGATTATTGTCAATTTGGCCTTTGCTGGCTGGAAGCCTCCCAGGATTGCCTTGGACGAGACAATGGGGGATGGCGGCGGTCAAAGAGGCGCCACAGCCGCAGCCGCCCGCATGCGAGTTCTTGGGTGGCAGCGAATGGGTGCTTTCCCAACGGTTCCCGCCAGCCACATGCACGGTTCCCAAAGCTGCGGGCAGTTGTGTTATTCCCCAGCGGCTCGCGCAGGAAAAGTCAATTGCACCTGGCCAAACTAGCCAGAATATTGTAGCCCGGGCTGTTGTATACCAGCTATTATTCGGCTGCGTTATAACTGCAGTGCTCCTTCCCTGTTGTTGATCCGCCTTTGAACTGTCTATTTCCAGCCCGTGCTTCTGCTCCTCCCTGCCACCCACCCCACGCTGCAACCCCACCCCCCTCGAAAAACATTATAGCCTAAATTTTCCAGCCACTAAACCAATCTCCTGTCGTATAGTGGTTAGTATGTGAGCTTGTCATCCAACAACGCTCGAGACCCGGGTTCAATTCCCGGCGGGAGAGCACCTTCATTTTTTTGATGCGTTTTGTTATTTTTGCATACCATGACGTTGTATTGTTTATGATCGGTCTACTTTTTTCTTGTGTCCTTGGAATCTGATCTTTCATTTTCTGTTTGATCTATTTTTGGTTTTCGTGGTGCGCTTACTTGCAGGCGAGGAGGATCACTTTTACTTTGTGATGCATCTTCTTATTATGATTGATGAATATATATATATATATATATATATATTGTTCATTGTCAAAATAGTATGTGCTGCCATTCTTTGGAATACGGGGTTCTTTCTTGACCGCATTTTATAATACGAAGCAAAAAATCACCCCACGGAAATTTTTTCTTGAATTGCCAGCAGTTTAATTGCCACTGGTAGCAGCATGATACATTTTGACGCAGAAAACACGCTTCTCGATTTTTGGGTCACGGCTACCAAACTAATCTATCCTCCCGACGCTCCAGATATTCAGCCCCACTTTGACGCCCGCCTCGACGGGCAGGCCGGCGTGCCACGACTCGTCATAGCCCGGGCCAGCGACGGTGCCGGGCGGGAAGTTTTCCCAGTAGACGGCGTTGCCGACCACTGGCTTGAAAACGACACCCAATTGCCGCTGCTGCGGAGCGTCGGCGGTCGCGTTGCCGCCGCTGTTGCCCTCGGGGCACTCGATGAAGCTGCACCACCTCGCGTCGCCGCTGGGCCGCCGGAGCAGCGGGAACTCGGTGCCGCCGCCGACGAGGGAGCCGCCGCCGTCGTCGAGCCAGACCATCATGCTGCTGACGCGCCCGTAGCCGTGGCGGGCGTCCATCCCTTTGATTCGTCGCCGTTAGCCTTTCCTATCCGCAAAGTTCTGCTTCCCCAACGCCTCCTCCTACCCTCTCTTCTCAAAACTCATTTATCCAACAAGTGCGCGCGTGCCGCCTAGCTAGCGTCATTGGGGGGGTGGGTGGGTCGGGGGTGGAGCACCTACAGTCAAAGTGGTGGCCGTAGCGGCCGCCGACGCCGTAGCGCTGCACGCGCAGGCGTTCGATCCACAGCTCGTCGCGCCAGCCCTGCAGGGCGCGCGCGCGGCCCTCGACGCAGCGCGTCGCGGGCGTCCGCTCCACCATGGCCACGTCGGACACGCGCACCGACGTGTCACGCCGCGCGCCGCCGTCGTCGGTCACGGTCGACGGCTCGAAGAGCGGCTCGGCAAGCCCCAGCAGGTGCGCCCGCTCGGCCGGCGACACAAAGTCCTCGACGTACATGACCAGCGGCCGCCGCGACACGACGCGCAACCTGTACGAGTCGGGCGGGCACGCGGCGGCGTCGTCGGGGCCCTCCAGCGCGAGCAGGGACGAGTTCAGCCGCGGGCGCGGGTGGCTGCGGCTGGGCGGCGCGGCGGCTCGGCCCCCGGGGGTGGGCGGCGTCCCGGGCCATCCGCCGCCGCCGTCGAGCCCGAGGAGGCGCGCCACGGGCCCGTAGGCGAGCAGGCTCAGGAATATGAGGCCTAATAGGTGTGGGAGTGATAGCATCTTCTCGGTCTTGCTTGTAGAGCCGGTGGCGTCTGACCCCGTAATTAGCTGGCCAGGATGGCGGTTCACGGATGAATTTTTTTTCTTCTTTTCTTGTCTTCTCTCCTTTCCTCCTCTTTTTCCTTTTTCTTTCTTTCTTTCTTTCCTTTTTATGGGACCAATATCCGCATTGGCGATTTGGCCTGTTGAGGCTTTTCTGGTGGTTTCGCCCAGCGCTGGGCTATCACCATTTGCTTGTTGGAGTGATGACTGCCTTCTCTTTCGGCTTTTTCGGGAGTCGCATTGTCTCTTGCGCGAGTAATTTCTTGGCCGTCGCGGAATCGCAGGAGTAGCTCGATGGAGACGACAAGGCTCCACCTGAGCAGGCTGTTGCTTCCTTTTTTGGACGTTGAGGCGCAGCAGGGGAAGTCGCGCGTTGCAAAGATGCTTGGATTTTGTCCCCTGTCAACTCTGGCCGCTGTTCTATGCCACCCGCTAAGTATCCAATCATGGACGAAATCTTATCTATGATTCTACAGCGTCGCTGTTATCCGCCGTTGGTCCTAAAAGAATGACATCCACGGCTGGATCTCGTCCAGCGCCATCTTTTGGAGAATGCCGCCGCTTGAGTCCTGGATAGAAGCGCCAGCGCCGCCACCGTTGTCTACAGCACCCTCGCAATGTCCCAAGCAGTCGGCCGAGTCGTTTGCCTCGACAAGCTCTCGGGTAAACGCCTCCATGCCGGCCTGCTCGGCCCAGTCCAGTCCAGAGCCGTCCCCAGCGGAGTTGGGATCGTCGCCGGGCGTGGAAGTCCACAGCCTGCCGCTGCTGTCAAGGTCCGACGCGTCGCTTAGGTGTGGGAAACTCGGCATTCGCATCGTGCCCATCACCTGTGGGCTTCTGTTCCCGCGCGGATCCACGCGTCTCCTCTTTCCACGGCCGTCTTCGCTGTTGGGAGGGAATGGCGATGGTGTGGTTGCCCGGGCCGGGGGAACGAGTTCTCGTGGTACAGGTGTCACCGCCGGCGCACCGTCCTCCACGATGAAGCCGGAGCCACGACGATGGTTGGCGAGTGCCGAGAGGTTGCTGCTGCCGCTATTTCTGCCCACCCACTGGCTCGACGTCGACTTGGCGCAGCCCAGCGGCCTTATGAAAGGTAGCCATTGAGGTGGCGAACCCGCCGCGCTCACTTCGCGTCGCGAAGTGAACCTGTGTACCAGGATCGGGAGCGTGTGCGACCACCTCTTGGATCCGTCGCTCTCAGCCGAAGGCACCTTGACTACCGGCTCGATGTCGTGGTGCTCGAGATCCAGGATGAGCTGCAGGAAGAAAGCTCGCGCGACGGGGTGCGCACGTGCGACCACCTCTGTGCGCCGCACAACGTAGTCGAGGTTCTCCCGGCAGCCGGGCCACGCGGCTTCCGATGACGGCTGGTGGTTGTTGTCGCCGTTGTGGTCGCCGCCGCCGCCGCCGCCGCCCTCGGCCTCTCTGATGAGCATCATGTACACCATGCCTGCGCAGTAGAGCGCCAGAGCGGCCAAGGGGCTGCGGTGCTGGTACTGTCGCGCACGGGCCACCGGCTGCTGGGTCGACGCGGCAGCGACCATGCGCATGATTTTGACCATCTCGTGCGCCGACAGCAGCAGCCGCAACTGGCTGGTGCGCCTGATGTCGGGCGCCAGCCCGTGTGCCTCGACCCGGCCGATGGCCTCCATGTGCAGGCAGATGACGGACGCGTGGAGGTTGAGCCGCATGTTCAGTGACCCGCCAAGCCGGTTATCGACCTGGATTGGTTGGCGGCGGTTATGGTAATCATCACCGATGCTGTCGCCCTCGCGGTAGGGTTGAGACGCTGTCAGCGACATGAGGCAAATCAGGAGGCTGTCGATCTCGCGATGCCGCTTCCAGAAGGCGCCGTGCTCCAGGTCGCCGACGCCGTCGTTGGCTCGGATCCGGTTGACGTGGGCCAGGAGCAGGTTGAAGATGTGGCAAACCCCAACTGCGCTGGCAAAGTGCGAGTGGGACATGCCGCCTCCCAGGAACAGGGTTGGGAGCTTCCCCGTCTTCTCCTCCTCGCCCAGCCTGAATGCCTCCTCAGAGCAGGGGAGGTTGGTTGAGATCTGCGGTATATCCGAGGGGTCAGAAAACACGGAAACGAAGCAAAGACCAAGCGGCACATGGCATCGAGCCGACAACGTACCATGTCCGAGTCGATAATGCCGGGCCACCCAGAGTAGATGGAAATGTGGCTGTTGATGCAGAAAGCGGCCCAGAAGGTTCTCCGGCTGTTCTCGACCTGTTAGCCTTCTACTCTCGGCCTGGTTCCTGGTCTCGGCCACGGCCAGGGGCTGAACAGGATGGGGAAAGACAAAACACGCACCGCTCCTCTAGCTCGAGCCAGCTCTGGGCTGGCAACAGTGTCGGCATCATCTGCATCTTGTATTCGGGATCGTCCAGCCGGTGAAGACCCATGATGTTGCAGAGCCTGACGGCGCGTGCACAGCTCATGGCGGCTGGCGTGAAGCGCAAGGACCAGACCTCGTACGTGGCCATGAAGATCCAGGCCTGGGCGTGGGCGACGGTGACAAAGTGCTCGCCTTCCCCCCGGAGCTCGTCGGCCTCGAGATACTGGCGCGCTCGCCGATAGAAGACCTCGTGGTAGCTGTGATATTTGGGGTGGTCGTTGGCTGCGATGGCCCATATGGCGTACTGCAGGCACATGGGCGGCCGGTTTTTGCCGATCGAGTGGTAGGCCTGGAGGTAACGCGCAGGGTGCACTATGGGAATGATGTCGTGCTGGTGCTCAAAGTACCAGTTGTGTCTTGATATTTGCTGTCTCAGCTGCAAGTCCGGCGCCGACGTTTGGGAAGAATACAAAAACTCACAGCTCCTCAACCATGCCAAAAGGCGGCGCGGCTTCGAACATGCCCATTCCCATCAGCTGGTTGTCAAAGATGTTGTCTTGGGCGGCGAAGTCGCTGTCAAAGCTGGGCGTTGCTCCATGGCCCGAGCCGGAGAAACCATCCAGACCAAAGGCAATGTTGGGTTCCGGCCCCGAGAAGCAGCCATCGTTGACGGGGTCGCCGAAGCCTTGGGTGGGAATTGCGGCCTGCGGGGAAGCCTCGGTGCTCTCGTCGGAGACGGTTACGGCGGGGGGCCCACCAGAGGCCGCAGCCGTCTTCACAGCCTCTTCAGGCTTTGCCACCTTGGTGGACTTTGCGAGCACATCTTCAACGTGGGCTACGGAAGGGGCGGCGAGGAGTTGCTCTAGGTCAGCACAGATCACTCGTCAAGACATGCAAAGCGGGGGCTATAAGAAGCAGCCTAGAGAGGCAGAAGGGGCGGCTGCCTACCCAGACGAGCCTCGAGCTGATGAGCCTGCCTTCGCCTGACGGTCACTTTCCTCCGGGATTCCGGATAGACGCATTCGACATTTGACTTGACGCAGCGTGCACAAGCCCCAGTCTCGCGGCCGCACCGCAGCTTCCTGTCTCTGCAGGCGACTGATACGGATCCAAGGGGTGGAGGGCAACGGAGTTAGCGGAGCCGGGTAAAAGTGAGGGCGACCCAGACGCACCACAGGACAATGGCTCGCATGTGGGGGCTAGAGCCGGAGCTGTAGCCAAGGCCGGTGCCGACACCGAAGTCACGCTGGTCCGCAATATAGAGCCCAGAGGTCTCTTGGGGCCCTGGCCGGCCATCGCGTCTGATGGACACAGGAGGTGGGATGGGATCGGTTTGTGAAGTATGATCAGCGCCAGCGCGTCGAGACGCCTAACGCTCCGCTCTCTTTCTTCCCTTTCTTGCTCTCTGACGACGAGGCAAGCGGAGTGGAGCTTTGGAAATGGCAGGTGAAGCCATGTTTGCTTGCGTGCCCGGCGACATTGCTGCCCTGGGGGGAGGCTGACAGGGGCTCGGACTTGGCGATCGGACGGATGTTGCCCCGAACACCGAGCGAGCCACAGAGAGGGCTTAGGTAACCACGAGCCAGGCGCGTGAGCACGTGATGGTGGCCGTCCATCCTCAGGTCCCAGGACCGCCAATCAATCAGCCACCTGCCATCTGCTACCTGCCTCCACCTTGGACCTTTGTTGCACCAGACTCTCGCCGAGGTTTGCGGCAGCGCCAACCCGCCGCAGGCGACCCCAGCCTGCTCGACCGGACGGGGCGGTTGACAGCTCACAGCGAGGCTAGCCAGCAATGCCAGCCCTGGAGCCGCGCCTGACGAAGCGTCTTGACACCGCCAAAATACCCCATGCGCAGGCGTCACAGCCACAGCACTGGACTGTGGACTGCCCGGCTTGGTCCAAGTCCCTTGAAGCCCGGGGCTTGTGATTGACAGGCTCAACGTCGGACGGTGGGCGGCAAGGAAGAAGAAGAAAAAAAAAGAAAAAAAAAGAAAAACCTAGCCGTGCTTGCGTCTCTAGGCGACGGCCGAAGCGAGCGCCATGGCAAGGGGAAGCATGCCGCCACGAACCCCGGCCAGAATCGCTGCACGCGTCCATCGGTCAGCCACGCCTCCGCCCCTCGTGTCTCCTCTTCCCTCGGGCCTGTCGAGGTGGCCAGACACGCCAGCCAGCCCGCATGGCCCGAGGGCCCTGTCCACAGCAAAGCAAACGCACTGGCGCACCAGCAGGGTCCGCGTCACGAAGCTAGTTGCTTGGTCGGGGGTGCCTGCCCGCCATGCCCTACCTGGGCAAGACCGCGGCGCTCCCCGAGGGAGAAAGAAGCAATACCCACCCCTCCCTCCCTCCCCCTCACCCCAGACCGATGTAGGCGCCTGCCTGCCTGCCTGCCTGCTTGCTTGTGCAGCCCACATGCCCAACGAACACGCCGCCGTCGATGCAGCATGTCTGACGTCTGATTCTTGCTTCTTCTCACCGCTATTTCCCGCCCGCCCGGTCGCCAGCCGCCAAAAGGAACGAGTCTAGAAGCAGAGGGTTCGGCGCCGGCTCCTGCGCTACCGCATCGTTCACGCACCTATCTGGCGCCACGTTATCCATCAAAGTGAAATAGCCTGTCACCCTGGCTCAAGCCCACCTCTCCGTCCGCGACGCTAGGCGCCCAAGGAGCGACGGACCCCACAAGGTCGACGGAAGCTAATATAATAGGCGCCATGTTAGATTAAAAACAGTGTGAGATCAAGGGCGTGCGCAGGCGTGTGCTGTCTGTCGTCTCTCCCCACCCACCCACCCACCGCCGCCGTACGCGCCGGAAGCGGCCAAGGACTGGGTGGGGAGAGACTTGTGGGTTATGCTGACGCTTGCATCTTGACAGGTCTGGAGATGGGGGAAGGCAAGCTAAACACGACCCAAGAGGAGGCAAACACACCCGAATCTCGCCCCTCCCAGGACAAGGTGGAAAGAACGGACCTGCCTAGATCTGCTGTCACTCTAGTGTCGTACAGCTCACCGCTCAGCAACAGCTAGCCACCGAGCCGTCCCTCTGCGTAGGATGTAGCTTGCGCCTCCATCTATCAGACAACTGTTGGGCCGTGCCTTGAAATCCCGTGGTGTTTTACCGCATCACGTCTGGCGTCGGTCTGGACGATGATGCAGACGCACACCCCCCTCCCCTCCCCTCCTCGACCGCCTCGCCTCACCTCGCCTCGGCACATGATGCGCCATCTCGGAAACGGCTACATGCCTCGCCCTGAGCGTCCCTCGGGTGCTCGAAGGCAAGGGGAGGGCGATGACGGTGCCGAGGACTCGGCCAGTCGGTCTAGTTTAGTGGCGATGGATGGGGTGGCGGGGAGGACAGACATCTATGCGCCCACGTCACAAGGGGGTACACAAGACCATGCATTCCATATCCTTGTGCATCTTTTTTGGATTTTTATGCTATCTCTCGCCCGCGATATACGACAGCACGATGCAGAACTGTGGCTTGCATTTAGGTCGGGACTTGGCTTTTTTTTCTTTCTTTTTTTTTTCCTGGCAAGCAGACCTCTCTAGTGTGATATTCATCTCTGTGTACTACGAACTTTGGGCTCTGAAAGGCACCCGCGGTTAACATATGCCAAAGGCGGTGAGCTGGTGCTCTTGTGTACTGTACTCCCCTTTGACGCCGGATATAGTAAATGTGTGCCATCTCGGTCTATTGTTTAGGCTCCTCCGCTGCGTGCCGGCGTTACACAGACCAGGAGCCCGAAGGATGGACTTGCCCAGAGCACACGAGGCATGCAGAAGTAGACAAGGGGGAGAAGAAAAAAAGTGCCACAGGCGTGTGTGTATCTGCATGTATGTGAACCGTCCGCATAGCCCGAGCTGCGGCCTGAAAGTGACGGCCCAGGCCTTCTGAAACAAAAAAAAAGCAGAAAAAATCCCCCTTTAGTCCATGCCCTCGGCCCATATCGCCCGAGGGACGGCTACACAGCATGAGGACGAGCAAAAAAAAAAGAAAGAATGGGGAGGGGGAGGGAAGGAGATGCTGTTCTGCGAGGGAGACGCTGTGCCAAGGTGGCTTGCGCTGACCGACTGTCCGGATGGGGAGCACAAGACTAGTGTAGTGCAGCTTACAGCGGGAGTAGGAGGGAGAAGAGATGAGGACGATGGGGTGGCGGCGTGATGACGAAAGCAGTACAAGGGATGTGAGAGGACAAGGACAAGGAGGAGGCGGAGGAGGAGGAGGAAGAGGCCGACGACGACGCGGCCAAGACCCGTCAGACAGACAGACGGCTCCGCCACCGTATCCAGGGCTCGCGGCTGCGCTCCCCACGCACGCACACGACTTGTGTGGCCGGTTGCGCGACAGCCCAGGCAACTAGAGAGACGGCGACCTGCCTGCCGACGTACCAAGTCCCTTTTCCTGTCCTCCTCCTCCTGTTCTTCCTCCTCCCGACAGGCCTTTGCCGCCAACGCACACGCCTCGGCGGCGGCGACGCAACGAGACACGGCGAACCCGCATCTCGAACTTGTTTCCGATCGATTAAAAGCACGCGTGCCAAGGCCGTCCGTCGATCTGGAGTTCCTGCATCCCCGGCGTCGCTCCTTGTCCGCTTTGCGCCTGCTAGAGCCCTTCCGTTTCGTCCCGCTTTTTCACCCCTTCTTTTACCCCCCGCGCAACTAGCAAGGCCCTTTAGGCTCTTGGGAACAAAAGCAACGCTCGACCGCTGAGTAGAAGAAACCCGGCACTTTGTCGTGTCTTCAACCTTGGCGTGTGAGAAGGGAGGCGCAGCCACCATATACCCATCACAAATGAGGTAGATTGGGTAGGTGTGATTGCCTACGTAGCATACCTTGGACGAGTAAGGGGTGTGCTCACAGGGTAGGGGAGGAAGGAAAGGGGG
>PYSQ01000567.1:0-18514 GCA_003049435.1 Nakataea oryzae | reverse complement strand
CCCCACACCCGTGGCCGCGGAGCCGAGGCCACGTCCCACGTTTCTCGCGGGAGGAGGGCACGCACGCAGCGGCGACGACGACACACCCGCAGTCTTGTTGGCCTGGGCCGCGCCGCCTTTTGCCCCATGCCGCCTGGTCCGGGCTACAACAGCATGACACGGGCTCTCTGAAGAGGATGATGAGTTGCATATTATCCCGCACGGTATCCTACAAGAGGTGGAAAGGCTGGGCCAAGAAGAAGACGAGAAGCGACCGACACATGACCACACACACACCAAAGTACCAACTAAACCAGACGCCGCCTTGGACCGGCCACATTACCAGTTTCACTTGTTTACCGCCATTCAAAAAGGACAGTGAAGTTTGATCGAGTTCGAGTCATTGGACAGAAAGAGAGAGAAACAGGGCGACAGATACGATCAAGTAAGAAATCTTTCTTTTTTTTATTATTTCAGCTCGAGATCATGACGCGGCATCTGCCAGAATAAGGAGTATGCGAGACAAAGTCAGAAAGATGAGAGCCAGATATGAAAAAAATCAAGGGTATCGTGAAGCCGCGACCAGCAGCCAGATTTAATCCGTTACAAGAAATTCCAAGAGAGAAAAAAAGTCAGAAACACGTAAGTGGCAAAAAGACCCGTCGACTGAAAGCTGACAAACTCAGAAACAGAGAAGAGTGTGGGAACGAATAATAAAATGAGAAAAAACAGTCGGATAAAGAAAAACCGTTCTCGCGCCGGAGACATGCCCGCCCTCTACTCCATTAATTTTATTTCCCGGGGTATCGGGTACAGTTTCCCGTCATAAACGTCGTAAAAAATGGGGGGTTGTGAGAAGGTGGAGGAAATCGTGAGGATGGATGATGTGGATGTGAGAGATGGGTGGCGAAGCCCGGTGCACTATTGAGCAGCAGCGGCGTGGAGCTGGCGGCGCTGCTCCTCGGTGAGATCGTCCGAGATCCACGGGCCCTTCTCCTCGTCGGTGGCATCCAGGAAGCCCTGGGCGCGGCGCATGGTCTGAACATCGAGGTCCGTGACGTAGGCCTTCTCGTCCTGCAGCTTGATGCGCACCTCATGCTCAGTCGACAGCATCATGTCGTCCTTGGCCAGGCGCCGGGGACCATCAAACACCGCCATGACGCGCTTCTTCATCGTCATCTGGCCCTTGTCGAACCCCCACGAGGATGGGTAGTCGCGCCGGCTCTTGCGGCCCTTGGCCTGCTTGATGTGCGTCGGGCCGTTGCGCGAGTGCGTCATGCCCCGGGACTTCTGAACACCGTTTGCCGGGTTGCCCTTCCTCTTGGAGGGCGTCGTGGTCTTGCCGCCGCGCGCCCGCGACTCGTCATCGCAGTCCTCGTCGTCCATCTCGTCGTCGTCGTCGTCGTCGCTGAACGGCGCCGTCATGGTCGCCGTCGGCAGCTGGTTCTTCTCCAGGGTCGCATGCACCTCGCGGTCGTCGGCCACCTCGGCCAGCCTCTTGGCGTTGATGGCCTCCGCCGGGTCCTCCTGCTGAACAATGCGGAGAACGCAGTCGTCCAGGTGCTCGTAGAAGTCTTGGGCGTTGGAGAAGGTGGCAGAGCAGGTGCTGCACTTGCCGGTAGCATCGGGTGCGTAGCCCGTCAGCTTCTTGGCCGCACCCGCAGCCGCCGCCTTCTTGCGGCTGTTGGGAGGGGTCTGCTCCACGCCGTGGACGGCCGTCAGGTGGCGCTTGAAGACATCGGCGCGGTTGAAGGACTTCTCCGCGGCCGAACCGGACCCGGGGCAGAAGCCGCACACCATGGTGCCCTTGTAGTGCGTCAGGGTGTGTCTGTTCTTGTCGTACTTGCGCGCAAACCCCTTGACGTGGTAGTCGCAGGTCTGGATCGGGCACTTCTCGGGCCGCTCCTCCTGGTGAGTGAGCATGTGCGCCTTGAGGTCCTTGAACTTCCTGCCACACTCGGGATGTGGGCACCGCTGCTTCTCCTTGCTGGACTCGCCGTCGCTGTTCTGCGGCTCTGCTGAGTAGCCCGAGGCAAACGAGTGCAGGCTCTGCCTCCGTGCCTCGATAGGCGCGGGGAACTGGTTGTACTGGTGGTAATTATGGCTAGGGATGAACGGCGACGTGCTGCCGTTGCGGAGCTGGGGAGAGCCCGTCAGAGCGGGCGAGACAGGGTATGCTGAGGCTGGCGGTGCGGCATACGCAGACTCGAAAGCAGAAATCTCAAGGGGGCGGCTGATGCCGGGGTGGATGAGGGAGGGATCTGCTTTTGAAGACACAGGGCTAGTTAGCAACTGGTTCAAGGAAAGCACACTTTCGCTTCGCGATTTGACAGATTAAACGAACAAGAAGAGCCCAGAGGGGCGACGAAGTGACCACTACTCTGAGAAAAGAAAGGAGGAACATGACGATGAGCCGGCTGGCGCGCGCCAGGGCCCATCGCCTCGGGCCCCCAGGGTGGGCTGCTCCAGGCCAGCGGCGGAGAAGAGAGAGAAGACGCAGATGTAGGAGGAGAAAAGAAGGCAATGCTGGATTTCCTCGAAGAGCACGGAGAAAGAGTTGGCGACGACTGCGTGTCGACGGCCAGCCTTGTGGGCGCATCTTGATGTTGTGGTTGTTGTTGGACAGACAGGGAAGAGTCCCGGGACCAAGCCTCGACAGCAGAAGAAGGAGCAACAAAGGAGACGGGATCATCAAGGCGATGCCGCTGGAAAACAGGAGAATTTGCTACTGGAGACCTAGGAACCTCTGAAAACTCACCCACAAAGCCCGGGGGCTTGGTCTGCTGCTGGGCGTACTCGAAAGCGGCGCTGAAGTCGTCCATGGCGTGGGTGGGAGCGAAGGAGTACTCGGCGCCGGGCGCGAAGTACTCGTTCTGGCCCACGATGCCAGGCATGCCCTGGGCGCCGGCCCATTCAGGGACGGGCTGGTGGGTGGAGCGTGGCGAGCCATGTGCCGACGAGGGCGCGGATCCGTTGGAGGCGATGGACAGGCTTGACGAGGGCAGCCTCATGTCGCCGTCGTCGGGGTACATGGCGGGCGACATGAGGCCGTTGCCCTTGGCGAAGACGCCGTAGGGCGCCTCGGCGTACAGTGCGCTGGGGTCGAAGCTCATGGCGGGGGCGTAGTCCTGGGCCGAAACCCTGGGGTAGTAGGTGTCGGGCGAAACGGTCATCTGCATGGGGGCCGAGGCAAAGGGGCCCTGGGGAGGCTCCGGGTACATCATGTTGAACTCCTCGGGATCGGTGCTGATATGTCTATGGGACATGGCGAACGGCGAGTGCGGGCCAGCGGGGACCATTGCAGGTCGCGCGTAACTCCAAGGCCGGGCTGAGCGATAGCCAAAGGTCGGAGGGCTCGCAGAAGGGTGGGTTCCAGCCGGATCCTTGTACAAACTCCTGGTTTCTGTCCGTTGGTGCTTGTTCTGTGTCTTTCTTGGTTCTTCCCCGTGTGCGTGTGCGGTATCCCGACTAACACCAGGCAGGCTGAAAGAGGCGCGATGGTCCTGGGTGTTGGAGCTGCGGTGGGGGAGGGATGCTTGAACGAGAGGACAGGACGGGGCCAGAAGACAACCTCTCGGTCTTCTTGTATGCTGCTTCTTGACAGGTGGTCTGGAAGTGAGGTGTCGTGATGATCGACTGGAGAGGGAGGCAAGAAGGCGGACGTGGTGGGCGATGCAGGATTCTATATAGACGCAATGGAGATTGTGGTGCTAAGCACCCCAGCGCAGAAGGCGGAGGTGCTCAGGGTGTGGTGTGGTGTGGTAGGGCAGAGGCGCGGTGCGTACATGGCAGGTACAGAGGCGCCTCGCTGGGTACATGGTACTTTGGGCGGGCACTTCATCTGGCAGGGGACCAGGGGGAGGCAGGGGATCGACTTAGTCCCAAGCCCAGGGAAGGGTACCGACTCCGGCAGCCCTCCCCAGCACTGCTCCCGCGTCCGCCTACCCACCCACCCTCCCACCTGGCCTGTCCTCCACGTCCACGCGCGAGGCCAGCTCGTCCATGCCCACGGCCATCCCAGGTAGGACTCGACTCGACAGCGCGGGCCCGGCGTCGAGGAGGGGGGTGCGTGGGCGGCCCCGAGAGAACGGTCCAGCCAGCTCCAGATGAGAGGGGTCAGAGAGGGCGAGCGGCCGAAAACTGCTAGGGGAATCGCTCCGTGAGAGCGCTGGAGCCAGGGGGGAAGGGGTGTAGGCGCGGATGAGAGAAAAGAAAGGCGAGCGACGGGGCCAAGGACCAAGCCGCGAGGGCGTGTGTATCTGGTGGGAGGAGGGGCGTGAGGTCTGACGGCCAGGTGGAGGGTTGGAAAGAAGGCGCAGGGGATGAGAGTTGCCGATTGAGTNTGGAGGGTTGGAAAGAAGGCGCAGGGGATGAGAGTTGCCGATTGAGTGAAGCGCGAAAAAGAAAAGACGGCCCACCAGCGAGTGGGCCGACCGGGTGTGTCTTGTCTGCCTGGGGTGGGGGGTGGAGGGTGGAGGGTGGGGTGTGGATTGGGAGCGCGGGCGGTGGGCGAGGGCAGAGCCTGGCTGCAGAGGCACTCTGCAGCACGTTGACCGCCTGCGAAGGCGGGCGTCTCCAGACAGCGCTCGAGGACCTTCGGGGTACGTACCTAGGTACTTGGGCTGGCTGGCGTTAATTGCAGGCATGTGGCGATTATTGCACAGTCAGTGCTGCTGGGGCCCACAAGGCATGAGCAGCACCAGCGCAAGGTCGACCTCGGTGCCAATGGCGGGCCAGGAAGGGGTCCCTGGCGTTTGCTGTCTCTGCAGCTTCAATCGGCGGGCGGGATGGACGCCCGACGCCCTCCCAGCCTGCTGGGCAACCTTGTCGCGAGCAGCATCTCGCTATCTTGTCCTGTTCCTGGAGAGGAGCCATGCTTGCTTTGCCATGGAAGCAGAAGCAGCCAGGGCGGCTGCCTCGATCCCCATCCCCATTCCCATTCCCACAGGCGTGCTTTTGCTTTTGCTTTTGCTTTTGCTTTGCCGACAGCCCCTCCTCATCTCACCACTGCGCCATGCTCGCTTCTCCATGCTTCTTCTGTCCGTGTCGTCCTGCCCTCCAGCCCGCCCGTCTGGCCTCGCCCCTGGCCTGCCGACTGTGTTGGCCACGATACATGCGCAGTAGTTGGTTTTTTGGTCGCCAGCTCCATGGATCCCCTGGCTCGCTCGCAATTTGACGATGCCTCGCGCCAGCGCGGGGGGNNNNGGGGGGGGGGGGCGTCCGGCACGGGGTCCAGCGACAATGTTCTGGACTCTCTAGCTTGCACCCGCTCTGGCAACGGAAACGCTGGCAGTAGGCGCGAGAGAGCGAGGGTAGGAGGGGGAAACGAATGACAGAGATCGTATTTTTTTCTTCTTAGCTCTGCCCCCCTTTTCACTGCCTCCAGCGTTGAGACAGTCGCTAGGAACGAGTTGGGAGCAAAACAAAATCAGCTATAGGCCTAGCGCCTGGTGGGTTTTGGTGGTTAGGCTCATGGCCGTTTCCGTCCGTCTGGCCTGGGCGCAGACTGGTTCCTGCGCCTTCGTCGTCGAGGGTTGAGTCGTGCGGTCCAGCCACGATGCGCGCAAGATGCACGAATGTCGCTTGCCCGGCCTGAGCTTTGGCTGCTTGCGACAGACTCCAGAACAGCATCCAAGTTGGCCATGGCGGGCCAGGCCAGACAATACAGGGGCCAGCGCCGCAGAACGCAGGCTAGCGGCTTGACCTGCGCCCCGGTGGGCAGCAGCGTTCTTGGGCGCTACCCACCGAAGCCCGCAGCGGATCACCGATCCCATACCAGGACGGAAAAAAGAAGCGAGAGCGCGTGGGCCAAGGGTTTGCCAATGTGCGCCCCCGTGAACCCATCCCGGAGCAGCAGGTGTGGCATCGACAGAGCCGATCGGCGCCTGATGCAAAACGGTGGAGGCTCTGGCAGGTATTTTTGTCCATCGACACGTGGGGTTTTGTGCGCAGCACTGCTCCAGAGGAGGAGGGTTGCGGTGCTGCGCTGTGCTGTGTTGCTGTGTGTGCTGTGCTTGACGCGCTGGCCTGCCTGGCCCTGCCACAGCCCGGCTGCCGCGCCAGCCAATAGCAGCCAAAGGTCGGCGGGGGCCCAGGTGCTGCAAGAATCAAAGTTGCAGCAGTCGAGATTCAGACAACATCCAAGCTTGCTGCACCGCCTCCCAGACCCTGGCCCGACCGGTCGGTCACTTAATCCCTAGCACACCATCTTATCGTGGGCACCTCCACACCTCCACTACATACACACACGCACACACGCACACACAGAATCTGCAGTTGCACGCACGCAGTCGCCGTCGTCTTGATCTCTCATCTTGCCGCGCCCGGTCTTGGACACAGGCTCAGATGATATGTCCGGGGTGGCTGGATGCCATTGGCCCTCCCCTCCGCCCTTCCCGTCGACGGCCCCAGCGTTTCGCAGCAGCTTGTCATAATCACTGCACCAACACAACACCCTCCACGCCTCCCTCTCCTGTGCTCTGCCACTGCCTGTCCCGATCCGGAAACCATCCAGCTTGTATCGACCGCATCTCGCCCATGTCCGACCGACATGGCGGTCAAGTTTAATTCGGTGTCTCTGGCATTGTGTTGCTCGAACCCAGCGCCTCCAGCCCGTACCTCATCCACTCGGTTTTTTTTCTTGTTCTCGTCCCGCCGTCAATGGCGCGGAACTTTCAACGGACAGAATTTTCCGATGTAAAATTAGCAACCAAATAAAGGAAAAATTACTCACCCGAGAGTTCCTGGTTGCTGCAGTCCGATAACTGTCTCCATCCTGTCGTGGCTGCGAGGTTCCATCAGCACTTTCCGTGATTCATGGCAGACTGGCAGGCCGACATGCAGACGTCACATCGCTTGGTTTTTTTTCATCTCGTCCTCTCACCTACTGCTGTGCACGGCACGGCACAACCCGCTCGGTGAACATGAGGTAGATCATCTCCTACTTGGGCACTCGGCGCGTGGCTTAGTGTCCACAGTTGCATCTACGTCAAGCCTTGTCGGAAATAATGACTTCGACAGGCAGTCGAAGGATCCAGCGAGTTGGCAAGCTTTGGATTGAGGCCGAAGTGCCCCAAGACTCGTGGTTGGCCGGAAGCGCTTCCTAGCGCCCTGGGATTCAAGTGTCGATCATCCCGCATCGGTGACGGCACAGTTCAAGGCCAAGCTTTTCCTTCCCTTCTTTATTTTGACTAGTGTGTGCAATGCAAAAAAAACGCACATCCACGCCAGAAAGCGGAGTTGTCTCCAGCCTCAAATATTTCTCTGCACGACAAAAGAGGGAAAAAAGGGAGGGACTGCCCTGGATACCGAAGGAGCGCCCAGGGCAGGCAAGGCAGATTGCCCGCGACAAGTCCTGGATTTCAACGTTCACATCTGCCCGTCTGCCTTGGCAGCTGCACGCTAAGGACCAGCTCGGGCCCCAAACGCTTCCCGAAATGGAGCATGCCATGATCGATAAAGGTCATCCCGACGTTTTATTTCCGGGTTGCGACTGAGCCGCGTAGAACACCAGTTCCCCAGGCAGGGCATCCACTCACAGAGCTCTATTGAGTCTTGCCTCTCGGTGGCACTGCGCCGTTCGTAAGCGTAATGCTTGTCTCTCCCGCGGGAGACATCGTGGAGTGGCCTGACTACCTGCAGTACGTTCTGCAAGCGCAGACAGTTCCGCGTAAACAATATACACTTCGCACAGGCAACCTAGAATGGACGCAATGGATCCTCTAGTCACTCCCAAAATTAGTCATCGGTATTGACAACAAACCAGATGACCCGGCAGAAGGGGGGATGGGGTGTTGTTCCAAGACGAGGGCTCCGGCTCGATTTGGTTGGCCGGGAGAGCCAAGTAAACGAAGACTACGAGGACCCCAAAAAGGCCTGGGCCAGTATCGAGACCCGAAACATTGCATTCTTGAGAGAGGTATGACTGCGATCTATTCTAGGTGCCTGGAGGCTGCCTAACTACTCGTCGCCCTGTTCCCATGACCGAGTGTAGCATCCAGCATCTATTGGGCGGCGGACGAGCAGCCAACCCTCGCCAGACACCAGAGCCGGCCAGGACGCGGCCCCGAAACGACCCGCTCCGCATCCGGGCCTCGCTGCTCCCTGGCCAATTTGGGCTTACTTTGCGAGCAACAAGCACACACGCGCTCATTAAGCAGCACACAAAAAAACACACGTCTCGAAATTTCCCCGCCGCCCCGCGGAAATTGTTTGAGAGATTCGAGCCCCCTCCACCCCCCAAGAGATTGCACGTGTGACCACGGCGCGCGCAACTACCGTGCTGGGGCGCTGGTCTGATCGCCTCCCCCGGTCGCTTCAAGATTGTTTGCGACCCAAAAGGGGTTTAGGCGCGAGGCTCAGCAAACGACAGCGAAAAAGGCAGAAGGATCGGGGAGAGAGAGAGAGAGACGCACGTCCAAGCCGCGGCTGCTGATTGGCCAGCATACGAGAAGTGCAGGGGACCAGGCTCGTGCTCTGGGGGAGTGGGGATGTGGGGAAATGTGCACCCGTGCTAAAAAAAGACACCGGCCGGGGTGGCGGTGCGACCAGCACAAAACAGCCCACTTGGCTTTCTGCGGACGGGGACGGCCTCCGCCTAGACCTTGGAGGTTGGCTCGATTTTAGGCATTTTTTTCTGCACTATTTGATTTTTTTTTATTTTTTTTTATCGTCAGTGTCCCGCAGCACCTCACATTGAACCACCGCTCTGCGTCCGTCATTTCCCATGGAGCCCAGCCTCCAAGACCCCGGCAGCCGTCGCCTGCACTCTCCCGATATGGAGGCGTGGATCTGGACACTCCGCGCAGGCGAGGTTTCGAGCACAATGCTCCCGTTTCGCTTGGACTGCTATGTGTCCGGGTCACCTTCACTGACTCTAGGCTAGGTACCCGGCCAGTACCGATGGGCCATGTGCACCGATTTGCTGGTAAAATACCTGCCCAGGCCTGTACTTGTACTGGCTGGCTGGTGCTCAATAAGGTTCTATGCTTTCCTGCACAGGTGCCACGGCGATGCTGCCCCTGCGCCTCTCCCGAAGCCCGGGTTCCCTCTGCCTCTCCCCCGCGCCGTCGGTCGGCATGATGCGGCGTCGGCTGTCCAAGGCGTAGTAGCCTGCCTTGCTTGAGCAAAACAGAGTTGGGTCACGCATGCCTTGGCTGTCCTCGTTTGCGAGCGTTCCCCCATCCGCGAGTGACCTCGGCGACGTACTTGCATACCGAAGCCTGTCCTGGGCACCGAGCCAGCCGAAATGCTGCAGATAGGGAGGCAGGCAGCGACAGGGCAAACTACATGCAGGCAAGCGTTGACAGGAAGCAGCAAGCCCGCAGCCGCAACAGCTGCGTGCCCGTCGGACATGGCGCATCCTCATCCCATCTGATGGGCTTGGCATCCCTACGGTTGTTCGTCCTGGCATCCGTCGCCCTGCAAGCAGATGCAATGTCGCCATTGGGCCCCCATTGCTTGTCGCCATGGTTTTTGATATTGGCCCATCGACCTCGGCTTCGCCCCCCGCCTGCCAACCATCTCACGGCTCACGGCAATCCTCGTGACTCGGGTCAAGGTGGTCTTGTTCGTTTCATTAGCCGAAAGGCCCACAGCTGCCCGCTCCAACTTGAGCGAAGAACCCATGCTGTAAACGTGGCCCGTCTCCGCCGACCCGATTAAAAAAAATAAGTAGTGGATGCAGATAGGAGGGGCAGAAAAGCACGGCCACTTGCTGCCTTGGCCTGTCCGCGAACGGCGACGATGAACATCAGCCACGACGACGAGCCGAGGCATCCTTGCCATGAATCCGCAATTCACCCCGTTTAGGCATCATTGACAGGCCCCCCCCCGTCGCCGAGGCCTATTTCCGACCTAGGTAGATTGAAATGGCGCTGGTGCCACAATCTATGTCCTGGGCTTGGGTTTGTTTGTCGTGACACAACATGTGGCTCCCCCAAGCGGGACGCAAAGACTAGGTGTGCTTGCGCCTCTGCGTTTGCATATCGAATGGGTCACTATGCCGTCGTCATCTAGACAAAAAATTCCCTCCGCGCATCAAATAGAGATTCACACCCCTCCCACCCGGTTGCGACGCTGACGGGCGGCCCGATCTGGAGGCCTGACTTAGACCTAGGTCCAGTGGCCAGCTGGGCGATCAGCATTGATGCCAGAGGCATCAAGGCCTCGGATTGGCTGGGATGATTCCGTGCAAGAATCCTTTTATCTTGCAGTTTGTTTTCATGCCTCGACGCAACAACGTCTTCTGATCGTGGCATTTCGGGCTTAATCTCGGGATGAAGATACAAGACAAGCAAGCAATTCCTGCACCAACTCGTCCGACGTCGGACAGAAAGGGGCTCGAGCCGAGGAGGCGAACAGCAGCCAAACAGATGCCATCCGACGATACGATGCGGCCTCCCGGGCACGACCAAATACATCTCACTCTGCACAACCAACCCCGACGGCGTGCATTCCTATGCCAGGCCCCCCCCCCCACTGATCACAGGTTGGCCCCATGCGAATTAAACAGACGCCATTTGTAGGCGGCAAGGGCACATCCCAGAGGAGACTCACTCGTATGTGCGCAGTAAAGAGCTGGAGAGAAAGAAAAGAAAAAAAAGACTCAGCCTTACGGCATGAGGTGGCTCTCTTTTCCTGACTGCGGCTTGCTCCCGTCGCTGGTGTAGCAGGAGCCCTGCTTAAGCGCGCAGCGAATGCATATCTGACATCAAAGTGCGCACCGCAGCACCTGCGGACCGCGCGATACGACACACACCTCCAGGCACACCGCCGCCGCCGCCTTTGCGCGCCCCATGCTGTACTGCCGACCCCCACTATTCCGGCGGCGACCGGCGACCTCACAGCGCCCACCACCTGATTTCTTTTTTCTTTTCTTTTTTTCCTCTCTCTCTCTCCCTTTGCGGGGCCTAGGCCTAGATTGCCGGGCAGTATCTAATCAGAATGGGCCACAGTATGCAGTCAGCCAGCCCGGCGCCCCCTCTGCTCCATTTTCCCTTGATTCGGCAACCAGGCCCGGGAAGACAAGCAAACAACAGCTGACGACTGCCAAAGCCTGCTGCGACAAATTGACCCGAGGTGGCTACTCTGGCAGCCGATCGGGGTGGCTTGAATCATTGATTGCATCATGACCCACGCCGTCTTGGTCTGTGCGGGAGGCAGCGCCATGCCACGGTCGAATTACTGGGTCGACGACGTCTGCCCCATGATGCTTACTGCCTCCCCCCTCCTCCTCCTCCTCCCTTCCAGCGGCCCAAGCTTCAACGCGGGATTTACACAAGCCACACAGACGCACCACCACCCCCAAAACATGACACATGGAGGGGTCATCCAATCAGAGCGCCCGGAACCGATTCCTATCCCCTATCCGCGCGCAAGCGTCCTTCATGCTTCTCCCCACGCGAAAACCCGCCCAACAGCAGTAGGAAGGGCCGGGCAGGCCACCAGTCGGCGGTCGGGGACCAGAGACGCCATCGTCAAGGTCTGCCCTCTGACTGGCTGGGTCCCCTCTAGTCCCAGGGGGGGACACTTTGACCCGTGTGTCTGTGCGTCTGTGTGTCTGCCTGTGAGAATGGGTGTGCATGCGTGCATGTGTGTGGTAATTATGTGTGTTTGTTTAGTGGCCGTTTGATTCGAATCTTGGGACGACGCCTCGGCTCTGACGTTGTGGTTGGCCGGCGTCGGGAGATTTGCCAGCCCGTGGGCTCAAGGGGTGGGTGGCTGTGGCATGGCGCGCGCGGAAAGGCTACAGCTGCCAACTACCGGCTGCACAGACCCGAGCGCCCGCGTGGCAGCAGCAGCAGCAGCAGCCTGCCCATGGATGGCTGTCGGGTTCGTTCTGGCGTCGTGACTGTGAGGGTTGCTGTTGGGGCGAGTAAGGAGATCAACGTGACGAAAGCCGCCCGAACCTCAAACGCGCGCCAATGCACATGGTGAATGACAAGGACCGAGAAGGAAAAAAAAATGGACATCACGCTGCATCCGCGGTCCCAACTGGCCTGGTGCAAAGCGCCACTCAAAACGTCTCCATCGCCCTCTCCGTTTTTTGACTTTATTGACTGACAAAGCAGGCCGTCAGCCAGGGGAGGAACCCTGAGCGCCCTCACGGGGGCTTGGCATAATTCGTACCTCGTTCGGATCAAAGCGAGAGGTCCAGCAAGTATCCATCCGTGATGGCCGGCCTTTGGAGAATTGCTCGCCTAGGCAGTGTCCTGGGCGTCTGGTCCACGAGCAATCTCGGGACAGGGAGAGATCGAGCGAACGAGCGAACGAACGAGTGGCGCTTTGACGTTTTCTGGGTTATGAGGCGACAGACACATTCAGGGTTCCGACCAGTGAATTGCTAGTCTTTTTCTGCGGCTTTTCTTTTCGTCCATTTCTGCACCTCCCTTCTTTTTTTCCTCTCTCAAGCCCTGCTAGCCCCTTGCATCCTTTGTTCTTTTTCTTTTTGCACCGGTAACAAACCCGAGACTTTGGGACTGAATCGTGATGCGCCGGCCGGTGCCCGGGCCAAGGTTGTGGCTTGCAGTGGACAGGGCGCGATGCCGAATACAGCAAGATGAGACGAAGACAGTCGCGGCAGGAAAATAAGAAAAGGACCATGCATTGGCGTCGACCGCGATCGCCCGCGGAAGCCTCCCTGGGCCTCTGCCAGCCAAAACACCGCACATGGCGCTCGGCGGGCGGCCATTTTTAGCCACGCGCAATTTCCAAAGGACGGCTTGCTTTCTCGATAGACCCTGTGGAGGGCGCAGGCGGGTGCTGCTTTGCTCCTGCGACGCAAAGGAAGAGCGAATGGGCGTGAGCTCAAGGTCTCCATAGGGCTGAACCCACCCCGTCCAATTGGCAATCCAATCCGAGCCTTGGGGGCCAGGTACCCGCCATGTCTACAAGGGGCCGCGAGTGCTGTACATGAGGGGTACATCGAGCACATTGGACGCAAACAGATGGGACGATGGGACGGTCCACCACCGCCGCTGTCGCCGCCGCCAACCAACCAGCCCCTTGCAGAAGCAACCTCAAGCCCTTTTTATTGCCTCTTTTAACTCCCGCGATGTGGAACGGGACATGGATGGGCAGGCTTTGACAGGCGGATCGCAGACGGCAACCTTTTCCCACATCCACCCGTGACGCCGCCCACTGGTCCCCCGTCCACCCCCTCGGCCCAAGCCTGCCACGTCGTGTTGATTGCACCGTCGCATCCCATCTCCCGGCTGTCAATGCCTTTTTGCTGGCCGCTCGTAAACGAGGCGCGGGGGGAGGGACTGGCGTCATCCGGCTGCTGGGTGCCAACAGGGACCGTATCGATCTGCTCGGCGCCTTTTTGGCTCTCGATGGCGGCCGTGGGTTTAAAAAAAGAAACACCAGCCCATGGCGGGCGAAGCAAATGCACCGAGCAATGGGATGCGTGCCGCGCGCTGCGCTGGTGCTGTACCCTGCCCCGTGCTTCGTGTGGCTTTGGTCGGAAGCTGCCTCCACTGCCTCCCCCGGCTGCACCACACTCAATCGCCCTCACACTCTCACACACTCCCCCGGCTTTGCTGGGGAGTTGGGAAGGATGCGACCCCTACTGCTGCTCCCCAACCGAAGATGCAGTCGCCCCACCCAGCCGTCATCCCTCACCACCCCCGGCCTCCAACCTGTCCTATTTGGGCAACGAATGCGATGGGACGACTCAGGGCGAGTCTCGACGTGTCTTGCCAACCGCGGGACCCACGCGTGGGATCTGCCTACTTGCCTACCTGCACGATGCACCAACGGAGCCGGACACCCAAAGACGACAATAACGCCGCCACCGCCGCCACCGCCGCACGGAGCATTGAGATCTCGACGCTCCCATGGGACAACTAAAATACCGGTGGCTATACCCGAACGTTGTGGGTATGGGCGGGTCCACCAAGAACCAACAGCGCCATTATTTTCTTTCGACCCTCCGCGTGCCTCCAATCTAAGGTTCAATCCCACGAACCAAATCTCCCAGTCCGGCCCATATCCGAGGCCGGGATCAGACCACAAGTCCCAAAGGAGAGACCAAGATATTGGGAGGGGAGACGGAACTCCCACGAACGGTTCTCGTGGCAATGCAAGCACGGAGCGGTTCGTGGCGATTGCCGACTCTTTCGGTACTGGGACTAGTGAAATGCATAAAATCGACAGCAGCAGCACCGAGGAAGAGGAGGAAGAAGAAGAGGAAAAAGAAAAGAACGGAGCAGACATACCAACCCAAAACCTCACGGGAGACGGAACTTTAGCATCACTTCTCCGGGCAGATTTGGGACGTTGCAGGTGGTCTTGGCGATTCCCGTTCCTGACTCAACCAAGATGTCGTTATTCCATATCAAATCCACGATGCGCGTGCTCGCACGTGGCTTTTTTTTTATTTTATTTTCCTTTTCCTCCTTTTCGTGTTCGTTTGGGTGCGGTCCTTTTGCAATCGTCTCTCGATCCTCCGGGGAAACGATCTTCTTGCACAGGACCGCTAATCGTCATGATCTGCGTTCAGGGACCAAGGCAGCAGGCCTCCGTTGAGATTGAAAAGGGGAATAGTGGAGGGAGTGAGGAGCGGGGAGGGGGCTTGACTTGGACGCAAAAAAGAGATGGTGACGAGGCCCGCCAAGCTTGGTAACGCTCGCTCTAGACGCACGGCAGAGGGGTGAGGACAAAGGGCCTTTCTGGTTGCTCTGAGTGTGGAGACGCACGCTCGTCCTGATTAACTCTATCTGGACCGTGCCTTTTCATCCCTCGGTTACCAGGGGGGGAGGAGGAGGGCACCCACCCCACCGCGGCCAAGGCGGCAACGCCGAATGGGGGCACGCGCGCGATGGCGGCCGGGCCCAACTTCGACCCTCGGGCCCGTCTTTTGTTTTCGCAGCAGCCCGCGACAGGCGTGTCGTGTGTGGCGTGGAGGATGGATGCAATGCCTCCCTCCGGCGGCGCGCGCGCCCTGGGCCGCCATGATTGGACAATCGAGAGCCCCCTCCCCGACCTTCTCTCCTTCCATCCACATCGTTTCTCTCTCTGGACCTAGTGCCTCGGCTCCCCCCTCTCCTCCTCCTCCTCCTCGCAAGGCACTTTTTCGTCTTTAGCTCGCTGGCCCGGGCCCCGGAACTCAAAAAAAAGGAGGTAGATGCAGATGTGTGTTTGTGCGCGCCGAGATGTCGTGGGCGATAACGTAGAGCAGGAGCAGCAGCAGCAGCAGCGTCTGCGCTTTGCGTGTTTTTTTTTTTTTGCTCTTTGCTTTCTTTCCTTTTGCGGCCATTCCGTCCTGCTGCCATGCCCAAATCCACAAAGCAGGTGTCCGCCCACCCAACGCACCTACACAGCATGCCGTTGCACAACTGAGCGCACGGATGGTGATGCAATGTGAAAGAAAAAAAAAGATGACTGCATAGAATATCATCACCACCGGCCCTTCTCCAAAAAGGTCAAATGCACCGAGGATCACAACGGCGCGCCGACACAAGCTCGGCCGAAAAAGCATGGCCTCGTTTTTTTTCCACTCCCTTTCCTTCTCTGAATTCCTTCTCTGAATGCCGTTATTCAACAAAAACAACGCCCGCTCGGTTGTACTCGGCGGTCCCGAGCCCTCGGTGCGCTCTGATTCGCGGCCCGAGGAATACCCAGAGAGGTCCCCTCTCCAGGCAGCAGAATAACCAGGGACCCAGTAACGTCTCGCTGCGTCAGACGGATGGCTGCAGCCAGCATGCGCCGACCCAATAGGCGAGCGGATCCTACCCTTGAGAGAGGGTGTCATCCACCAGGTGGTCCTCTTTTTTGTTCTCTTACCCTTCATGTTTTTTTTTTTGTTTTTTTTTTCCCCTTCTTCTGTCGCGTGGTGCATCCCGGCACCCTGTCCCGATACAGTCATTCGTAGATGCTATGCTTACTCCTCTCATCCCCTTTGGCTTTGTGCATGCCGCATGCATTTTTTTTCTTTGACCGCTCGTTTGGGCATGGTGAGCATCACGGCCGAGTGTATCATCGAAAGGCGATTCGGCATGCACAAGCAAATAAAAATCAGCATCACGATATTGCTGGCATGAGGTGAGGAATAAGCAGTCGACGTGTCAAGGCGTCCTTCCCAGCCAACCCCGCGTGGTTTAACATGGTAGCATCGGGTTGATGTTCTGCTGCTTGTTTGCGCCCTTGTGGCAAGACGCAGAAAAAAAAGCCGCTGATCCTTGTGGCTTGTCAATGTCATCTCGATGGCTAGGCGACGAGCGATTTGGGCGACGTATCACTGCTTTGCTTTTTTTTCCTTCTGGGATCATTGTCAGGCTGGATCTGGTTTCGGCGGGTGGTCTGGAAGTTCGAAATAAGGCACAGTAGATTTAAACATCCTGGTGCTTTGGAAATTGAGGCAGAACATGTCCTTGGCGTCTCGATGCCCTTGTGTTCGGCAATGGCGGAGGCGCAATTTGGCGCCTTCTAAAATAAGATTTTAACTTCATCACTTTTTTTTCTTCTTTCCCTTTCTTTCTTTTCGCTGCTCCTCGATATAGCCCTCATCCGAGGGAGGGCTTTGGGACCATTGGCCAAACCAGCTCGTCCGCTGCCTGTGGTTTGCCGTGATTCCCCTGCTCGCTTAATTCACGCACATGGCCCAACAAGGCATGGATGGCGTCGTCCCGTGTGGGCCAATCCGCTAGCGTTGGCATGCCATCGTCTCCCAATCTTCCGAGGTTGGCACCCGCCGCGGGGACAGAAGCGCCTGCTGCTATGCCTGACTTGTATTATTTTTTTTTTAACATTATGCGCGGCACCCAATGGGCCTTGGATCCCCGGGTGACATGGCCGTAGATTAATTTCCCTACGTGCCTTTTTGTGAAACCAGGCTTGCAAATGATGGCACGGGCACGGCCTTCGGTACAGGCCGCCTCGATGCCCTGTCCTGTCCTGCCCTGCGGCTGCACCTTTCTGGAGGTGGGGTGCACGGTGCACGGTGACCTGGCTGGCATGGCATGGAGAATATCCCGATGATCAACCATGCCACGCCATGCGACTAGCTGGGTAGGAGACTGACTGCCCCAGAGTCCCGCCCAGCAAGCCCAAGGCAGCAAGAGACCAAAGTCTCCGGGGGGCCAGGCAGCTGACTAGTCAGCGAGCAAGGCAAGCGTCCTCCTCCCCCGGCCCCTGCGACCAACAGAAACAGCAACAACAGTCGACGAGGCGGCCGACCGAGCGGGTGCGACCCCTCCTCGGCCGACAAGCAAGACTAGACACCGACCTCGAGCAGGAAAGGCGGGCGTCGACTGCGCAAATCTTGTGCCCAGAGGCTAGGGTATTCTGACCCGCCCTCGTCTCTGGGCGGGCTCCCACCTGCTGCCAACCGTGGAGCTGGGAGGCACGGCTAGACGGCTACACGGGTATGAGGCTAGCGCACGCATGCTTATTCCCCCCCGGCAGATGGTCAGCACTGGGGTAGAGAGTGCTTGGTGCTTCGCCCACCACACAGGCGGCGGGCCTCTCGAGCCAGCCAGAGGTTGGCACATGGTGTGGCGCACTGTGGGAGGGGGAAAATTCGTCCAAATGGGACGAGCGATGGCAAGCTGAAGGCAGCGTAATAATGCGCGATGCAGCGCAGCGAGAGGAGGGCCCGTGGCTTGGGTGTGGTGGGATTGGTGGTTTGGCTGCATGAAGCCTGTGTCGATCAGAGTGGCATGCTTGGCCCATTACTACAAGCGGGTGCGTGGGGCGTGATGCGTGGTCGAGGCACAGCCGGATTGTGGGTAAGTAGGTACCCTTTTTTTTTGTTTGTTTGGACGAGCGACGGGGGGCATCGTGGATGGCTCGCCTGCTGTACGCACACCTCCTCATTCTCTCCGCCATGCAATGTCATCGCTCGTTTGGGCCTTGTGGGATTTGTGCGGGAAAAAAAAACGAAGCTGAGCAGCTGGGCAGGGACATGGCGGATTACTCTGCTGACCTCTGTTATGCTTATTTCTGCCCACAAAACAGGATTTCAATTGTCCAGCCATGCTGAACAGCCAGGCCCCTCCACAAGATTCGGAGGCCGTCATTGGGCTGCGTGATCTGCAGGGCCCAGCAAACGAAAAGCGTGACAGGCGGCCTCAGGGATAAGAGACGCTTTCACCGGCAGTTGGCTGACCCTCTCGCAGCCACACGAGACCAAAAAGAAAGAAGGAAAAAGAAAAGAAAAGAAAAGGGGAGAGGATGAGGTGGGCGGGGAGCTTGGGGCTGCATCATCGCCGACAAAGGTGGCCGAGATGGAGACGGCGACATGCAATAGTTTCAAGGGCCTGCTCGGGGATCTCTCCATGGAGCAATTGGAAGCAAAAAGCCCGCCGATACGGAAGGGAAAAGCAAGCAAATCCTCGCAGCTTCCAGGTTTCTGGCGGACCCAAGACGGCATGTGCTTCCAAAGAAGCAACGGGCGAGAAGGGCAGCAGAACGAGGACGGACGGGCCCTGCCCTGCCTGGCTCGAGCTCTGGGGGCGTATGCCTAGCGCGGGGGCTCCATTTACCCATGGCTCCATCCCCGCATTTCCTTCTGCTCGCCCGCCCGCTGCTTGGT
>PYSQ01000566.1:0-18565 GCA_003049435.1 Nakataea oryzae | reverse complement strand
GGGGTGGATCCTCAACAGGCTGGCGCCCGGCAGGCGCGTTGCCCCGGCAGCGGCAGTCGCAGCATTGAACCCTGCACAGAGCATTGAGGCACAGACCACTCCCAGGGAGCAGATTGGGATAGAAATTCGACTGGGCCGAAAGGGGGCCCCGTTGCTGCTCCCAAGGCCACACCGAAACATCTCTCGTCCTGGCCCTTGGCTCCTCACCGTCGTGATACCTTCATCCAACATCGTCGACTGCTTGACCGCAACCTCGCCTTTGCTTTCGCCGCCCAGCCGCTAAGAAAAACATCCGCCAGAATGGTGAGTGGCCAGACCCCCAAGCCCCATTGGTGTTGCCGCAGCCGCCTTGGTGTAAACACGCACGGCCAAACCGGATTTCCTGCCCCTCGTGCCACAACCACACCAGCCTAGGAGGCCGCCGCCCTAGCGCACGCTGGGGCGGCCAGCCCAATTTTCCATGGCTCGGCGACAGCAGCAGGCCGCGCACAGTATAAAGCCGCCGTGATCCGAATTCACGGCAATCCGCATCCCATCGCGTCAAAATCCCGGCCTTTCCGCCCAGCGCCTGGCTTTCCATCCCCTCGAACCGCCACTTCTCTCAATTGTCACCACGCAGGCTATTGACATCACCGCTCCGCACCGCGCGCCGCCACCGCTACGAGAACACCAGGAGACCGGGCATCGGAATCTAAACCATGGCGACTAACCACTTCGACGGGCAGGCTTCGACCGACTACAAGGAGGCTTTCTCCCTGTTCGACAAGCGGGGTAACGGCCGCGTCGCCGTCGACGCTCTGGGAGACCTGCTGCGCGCTTGCGGCCAGAACCCGACGCTCTCCGAGATCCGCGAGCAGGAGAAGGTTGTCGGTGGTGCCGACTGTGAGTTGCATTCCAAGCCGTGCACCGCATGACTGCGCCGATCCAGAACCAAACGCATTCTAACCACACATGCGATCCGCTCGATCCAGTCGACTTCGAGAGCTTCCTGAAGGTCCTCAACCGGCCAGGCGGCTTCCGGGGCCCCGGCGAGGCCCGCGACTACTACCCCGGCTTCGAGGTTTTTAACAAGAACGAGGATGGCCTGATCGAGGTTGGCAGCATGAAGTACATGCTGCAGAACCTCGGCGAGAAGATGACGGATGCCGAGTTCGAGGAGTTGATGAAGATTGCCAAAGTCGAGACCCGCCCCGACGGCAGGCGGCTTGTCGACTACGTCGGTAAGCATCTGCCCCTCGAGCGCTCCCCGCTTTCTCGACCGTATCCCATAAAACCACAGCTGACAACCCCTTCCTGGAAACCACAGACCTCATCAACGTTGTGATCAGCAACTAGACATCGACCACAAGCTCGGAAGGCGGTTGGCAGCCAGCTACAGCATGGTTATATAGAGCCGTTCATTGGCAGACATCAGGCTTTTCGGCACATTTGTCTTTGGCGACAGGAGCATTGTGCACCCACGATTCAGACACGAGTTTCCTGAAAGTGTCTCGTCGATACGGCGAGGACAAGGCGTTGGGAGGTCTTTTTTAAGCACGAGGAGTTCTTTTTTATATTTATGATTGGGTTTTATGACAAGAAGGGGTTGGATCCCCCAGCCGCTGGCCTCGTCCAAGTCGGCGCTTTACGTAGATAGCATTTGAACACGATGGCCCGATCCTTTGGTCCATTGACCATTTTCATTTCCGATGATCTTATATGGCTAGGAGGCGGAACCAAGGGTGTTGGGTGAGATTTGAGCATGCTGCTGCGCATGCCGTGCCCGCTCCTGGTCGACGAGGCCTAGCGAGCCCGGGTTCGGCTGATCCCAAGATCGGCGTGCTTATGGCCCCTGCGGCAAGTGCGGGGCTTTAAGACGACGACAGGCGGGCGGAATGAACTGTCTGGGCGTTGCGCCCCGAACAGGGCAGGCCTCCCTGGGAAAAGTAAATCGAGACACCACCAACCAGCACCCGCCGCCCTGCATCCGCACCTGTTGCATCCGTCGTCCCTTCTTCCTTCTTCGAGCCATTGAGATCCAATCGTCGTCAGTCGACCATCCTGTCGCTGCATCTGACTCGTACCAGTTTCTCTCTCGCACCTGCAGGACGACTCAACAAAGTCAGGCGCGAGCTTTGGACTGCCACGGCCAATCCAGCAGCAGCTACAGCCACCCGCCTGGCTCCCCTGGGCAGACCCCTCCGCCCGCCCGCCCGCTCGCACCCCTCACCTCCCCCCCTTGCGGCCTGGAGCAGCAGCCTCGTTTCAACCTGGCGTCGATATCAAAGAGGCGTCTTTCGTTTCTTGTTTCCTTGTCTCTTTTCTTCTTCGCCTTCGCAGTCGTCATCCTGGCGACCCCACGCTTCTACCCGCGCTTCTCCGCCGTCCTCTTCCGCTTCCGGAGCCCCTCGCCCTTTGGTTCCCAGCGCCCGCTGAGCGCAGGCTTCTCGACCACCACAAAGCTGACTCTAGCCTCGGTGTCGACGAGCCCCACGAAGGCCTTCCGGCCGATCCTGTCGCACCCGACCAGCATGGCCATCGACAAGTACAAGACGCCGCCCCAGGCGCCGCCTACCTTCACGGGCACCAAGGACAGCATCGTCGCCGACTCCAAGGCGCTGTGCGACACCACCCGCGCGCTGCTCGACAAGCTCGTCGCCGAGATCCCCGCCGATGACAGGTCCAAGACCACCTGGGACTCGGTCATGGAGCCCCAGGCCGAGGACGAGAACCACAGCGCCCTGTCGTCTCGCATCCTGGGCTTCTACCAGTACGTCAGTGCCGACAGCGCCCTGCGCGACGCCAGTACCGAGGCCGAGAAGATCATGGACCAGTTCAGCATCGAGTGCAGCATGCGCGAGGACGTCTTCAAGCTCGTTTCTGCCACCTACGAGGGCTATGGCGGCAAGGACGGCCTGAACGCTGCCGAGGGCATCAACGGCGAGCAGAAGCGTCTGCTGGACAAGGACCAGAAGGCCTACATCAAGAACGGACTCGGTCTGCCCGCCGGCGCCCAGCGCGATCGCTTCAAGGCGATCAAGGAGCGGCTGAGCGAGTTGACCATCAAGTTCCAGAAGAACCTGAACGAGGAGAGCGGCGGAGTCTGGTTCACGCCCGAGCAGCTTGACGGGGTCCCCGAGGACACCATCGACACTCTGGAGAAGGGCACTGGGGAGAACGAGGGAAAACTCAAGGTCTCGTTCAAGTACCCGGAGCTGTTCCCCACGCTCAAGTACGCGACCAATGGGGAGACCAGGCGCGCCCTGTTCGTTGCTAGCGAGAACAAGTGCAACGACAACATCCCTCTCTTCCGCGAGGCTGTCCTTCTCCGGGACGAGGCCGCACGCCTGCTGGGCTACCCCAACCACGCTACTTTGCGCATCGAGGACAAGATGTCCAAGACCCCCAAGACGGTCAACGACTTCCTGGGCGACCTGCGCAAGCGGCTGGCCCCTGGCGGTGTCAAGGAGACGAACCACCTTCTCGAGATCAAGAAGAAGGACACGGAATCCCGCGGCGCCAACTTTGACGGCAACTACTACCTGTGGGACCACCGCTTCTACGACACGCTCATGATCAAGGACGAGTATGGAATTGACGGTAACAAGATCGCCGAGTACTTCCCTCTGACCGACACCATCGCGGGCATGCTCAAGATCTTTGAGCACTTGTTCGGATTTGTCTTTATAGAGCTGGGCCCTGAGGACCGTTCTCGCATCAGCCCGACGGGCAAGGGCGAGGACATCGTCTGGCACGAGGATGTCAAGCTCTTCAGCGTCTGGGATGACGCCGAGGCAGGTGAGGGCTTCGTTGGATACCTGTACCTCGACCTGCATCCCAGGCAGGGCAAGTACGGCCACGCCGCCAACTTCAACATCCAGCCGGGATTCGCAAAGAAGGACGGCTCCCGTCACTACCCGGCAACGGCGCTGGTGTGCAACTTCAGCAAGCCAACACCGACCAAGCCCAGCCTGCTCAAGCACGACGAGGTGGTGACGCTGTTCCACGAGCTGGGTCACGGTATTCACGACTTGGCAGGCCGGACTCGTTACAGCCGCTTCCACGGCACATCGACCGTCCGTGACTTCGTCGAGGCGCCTAGCCAAATGCTTGAGAACTGGTGCTGGACTCCGTCACAGATCAAGTCGCTGTCGAAGCACTACAAGACTGGCGAGCCGATCCCCGACGATCTCATCCAGGCGCTCATCAAGACCAAGCACGTCAACGCGGCGCTTTTCAACCTGCGCCAGCTTCACTTTGGAATATTCGACATGACTGTCCACACCCCGGAGTCGCACGAGGCGCTGGAAAAGATGGAGATCAGCGGCGTCTACAACGACCTGCGGGCCCAGATCAGCGGCATCAAGGGGCCCGAGGCGCTCGGCGAGCCCAGGTAAGTTGGATGTCTTGTTATCACAGCACTTCCATTGCTCTCATTTCATGGTGCTAACGCCATGGTTCCAAACACAGCACCTGGGGTCACGGCCAGGCCTGCTTCGGTCATTTGATCGGAGGTTACGATGCTGGCTACTACGGCTACCTCTCTTCGCTCGTTTACTCCACCGACATGTTCTACAGCGTGTTCCGCAAGGACCCCATGGACGGCAAGGAGGGTAGGCGGTACCGCCACACGGTCCTGGAGAAGGGCGGTTCGCAGGAGGAGATGGAGACGCTGAAGCAGTTCCTGGGCCGCGAGCCCAACACTGAGGCTTTCTACCAGGAGCTTGGCCTAACCGGAGAGGCAGCTGCGCAAAAGCTGTAAAGCCCGGTGTGGTCACTCTCTTGGCGATCTGGGTATGACAAATGTTGGGCGCCCTTGTACGTAGCCAGGCGGTCCTGCGGTGCAGCATTGCGTGACCAGGCTCGTAGGAAGGGGAGCACAGGAATTCTTGCGCAGCTCTGCGCCACTATTCCCATAAATAAAACGAATTTATGACGCGGCTTGTAGCTAACCTGGACATAAACCCGAGGTGATATTGAAAAGGGGTAAAATGCGATTACATAATCGCGCGACATTTGTCACGTCGCGTCTGGCCTCGGCTTAGAGCTGAAAGCTCGGAACTTGTGGGACTGCGAGCAAAGTGCTTGAAGACTCCAACTTGTCGATGAGAGTGCTGTGTCTTTTTCGGCGCTGTAGGCCGGCCGCGGTACAATCATTTGGTGTCAGCCAGGCCAGCGCCCCAGGTCCTAGTCTCCAGAGAATCGTAGCAGCAGTGTCTGATTGGAATCGCTCTCTCCGAGATCGCCGTAACTTGTCGACCCGTTCCTGGCAATTGAGACAGACTCAGGTGCATCCAAGACTCAGAATGCCGCCAGAGACTAGGGCTAGTCGAGCAAGGTCGAGCGACTCGGCTGCCAGGCACAAGGCCAAGGCTCTGACCGCAACAATTGCATCTTCTCCACCTCCGGCCCCGCCAACATCAGCTACTCCCGCAGCAGACGCGACCAGCACCGAATCCACGGGCGGCGGCGGCGGCGCAGGCTCCTCGCCGCCCACTGTGCTCTTCGAGGACGCTGACGCCTTCGAGAGGTGGCTGGAGGAGAACCCGGGCGACACCGTCGGCCTGTGGCTCCAGATTGGCAAAAAGGGCTGCGAGGCGGCCGCGATCAAGTACGACGAGGCCCTCGACGTCGCCCTGTGCCACGGCTGGATCGACGGCCAGCGCCGCCGGGCGCCCGACGACGGGTCCTCCTTCTTCCTGCAGCGCTTCACGCCGCGCCGGCGGCGGAGCCTGTGGTCGCGGCGCAACGTGGCAAAAGTGGCCGCCCTCCGCGCGGCCGGGCGCATGCGGCCCGCGGGCGAGGCCGAGGTGGACGCGGCCGTGGCCGACGGGCGCTGGGCGAGGGCGTACTCGTCGTCCGGCAGCGGCGGTGCCGGCGCCGAGGTGCCCGTGGACTTCCAGGCCGCGCTGGACGCCGACGCGGCGGCGGCGGCCTTCTTTGCGGGGCTGGGCAGGGCGCGGCGGTACCCGTTCCTGTGGCGGATCGAGACGGCCAAGAGGGAGGAGACGAGGAGGCGCACGATTGCGCGGTTTGTTGGCATGCTTGCCAGGCACGAGACGCTCTAGGAGGCCGCATTATCTTTTGTCCTTCTTTTCGGCCCCTTTGTTGTGACTGGAGCTGTTTCCTCCATTCGGTCATCTAGACTAGGCGCTGACAGAACTAGCATTTTGTGCACTCGGCAGACGGTACTGTTCTCGATGTCAATGGGCAACTAATGGTCGGCCGATTTTATTCTCCCTTCAACCAGAAAACCAAACAGTGGTAACCATGCAGCTGCGTTCTCGTCAACACACTGCCTAGAAACCAGGAATTTACATAGCTGTGCGAGCAGCGACCGTTATTTTTGTCCAGTGTTCCATGCCGTGTTACTGCCGCCACCATGGAATCTTGCTGCCTAGTTCCTGGTTCTATCGAACCGTCAGCGGGCGAGGATCTTTCACTCTTCCCCTAGCCCTTTCCCCTTTCGCATTCGCATCCTGCCATTTCGTTCACCAACTGTCCATCAATCCTTCTACCAGATGTTCGACTTTACAGGAAGGATCTATCTTGGTGGTGGCAGCGTCGGCACAACCCAGTCGCACTGGGCTCAGTTGCGCCACGCGTGCACGTCAGAGTCGAGGCAGCTGAGCCCGGCAGACACAGCCTGCCATCCCTTTGATGTCGTGTAACCAACAGGCCGGAGATAAGCACAGTCTCGGATCGGCTGACAACCAAGGCGGGCGACGGGCTTAACGGGAGATTGAATGAGCCCGTCTTCAGGCAGGTACCAGGCAATTGAAATGCATGCCTCGCACCTGCTCGTGGTGGGCGGTTGCATAAATAATCGCCTTCCACGCTAATCGACCTGCATCGTGTTGGTTCTTCACCCAACCACCAGATCTAGTCGGTCTACTTGGACAAACAAAACACTCCACCAGCCTCGGCAACATAAAAGCAACGCAACAATCACCATGGGTGGCCTGTTAGGAATGCTCTATCGACAACTGACCTTCAAGCCCAAGCCGCTGCCCGACAGCGTGCGACTGGACGGCAAGACGGCCATCGTCACGGGCGGCAACGCGGGCCTGGGCTTCGAGGCGGCCAAGGAGCTTGCCGCGCACGGCTTGTCTCGGCTGGTGATTGCGTCGCGAAGCATCGCCAAGGGCGAAGAGGCCGCGGCCGAAATACGCGCCGCCAGCCCCGGCGTGGCCGTCGAGGTGTGGGCGCTGGACCAAGAGGACTTTGCGAGCATGCACACCTTTGGACGGCGCGCCGCCCAGGAGCTGACCCGCCTGGACATTGTCATCCTCAACGCCGGAGTCAAGAACCTCAAGTTCACCCGCTCTCGGACCGGCCACGAGTCCAACCTGCAGATCAACCACCTCGGCCCCGCCCTGCTCAGCCTGCTCCTCATGGGGCCCCTCAAGGCCACGGCGGCGGCGACGGGCCAGCCGTCGCGCCTGACCATTGTCTCGTCCGAGAACCACTTTTTGACAAAGTTTGAGGAGCAGGACGCGCCCAACACGCTCGCGCGGATGGACGAGGAGGACTCGTTCAAGACGTCGGCCGCGACCGAGATGGACCGCTACAACGCCAGCAAGCTGCTCGAGGTGCTCTGGGTGACCGAGCTGTCGCCGCGCGCGGGCAGCGGCTCCGTCGTCGTCAACACGGTGAACCCAGGCTTCTGCGTGAGCGGCCTGCACCGCGGCCATGGAGAGGGCGTCTTCGTCTCGCTCATGGGGTTCTTCGCCTGGACGCAGGCCCAGGGCGGCCACTGTCTGACCAACGCCGCGACTGACCACGCCGGCTCGCCCGGGGCGTACCTGAGCGACCAGAAGGTTACAGAGTAAGCACGCCCCGGCCTTTTCCTCATCTTTGCCTAGCGGTTGAAAGCACTGACTGACTTGATGGGCATGCAGACCGTCGGACTTTGTGAGGTCTGCCAAGGGACAAAAGGTGGCGCGCAAGATCTGGGACGAGACGCTGCAAATTCTGCAAGCGGCGCTTCCAGGGGTGGACCTGCTGGCGAATGTCCGTGGCCCTGTGGCCTAGCCTGAGATGGCTCTTCCTTGGGCGTTAAATTGAGGAACTTGTTACCAGTCGGGTCTCGAAACGATGGCTCAAAACCGTACCTCCAGCAGTTTACTAGTCATAGTATCTTTTGTTTCTCGTTTCTTTTCTTTTTCATTCCTAGTTTCGAATACCATTCTACAGCTTTGTACCTTTATCTAGTATGGATACACTACCTCCGTCATTAACCGTGCCTGCAAAGTACCTTTCTAGTCCCGTTTCAGGAGAACCTTGAGCAGACCCATACTGCCATCCTTGGCCGTGTGCACCTCGTCCAGCACATACCGCCGGTCGGCGGCCGCGAGCAGGGCCTCGAACTCGGCCAGGGTGCGCTGCTTGGCGCCCAGGGCGATCATCATGAGCATGTCGAACTGGCGCATGTCGCGCTCCTGGTGCGCCGGCAGCACGCCCGGCTCGGGGACGATGGTGTCGTTGATCAGGAGCGGCACCTCGGGCGCGCAGCCCTCCAGCCCCGTCACAAAGGCGCGGAGGATGGTGATGACGTCTCGGTCGCACCAGTTGTGCGTGCACTGCCGGATGAAGTAGGCGCCCACGTCTTGGTTGTCGGCGCCGGGCTGGGCGTCGAAGAAGCTATGCTGCTGGAACGAGATGCGGCCCGCCAGAGAGCTGTGCTGCGGGCCCGAGAGGAGCTGCTTGCCCTGGGCGAGCATGTCGGCCGAGCCGTCCTGCACGAGAAAGTTGATGTGGGGAAACCTCTAGAATGGCATATTTCTTTTTAGCAGGCAGCGGAAAGACTTGGCAATGGCGGAAAATATTGGCACCTACGTGAGCGAGAGCCATGGATACATGCCCGCTACCTCCTCCAACATCGATGACTCTGCCCTTGATCTGGGCCCAGTCGAAGCCATCCGCGAGCTCGCTGATTTGCCGGTCAACTGGGCAGACCAGAGACATGTCAGCTTAGCCCCACTCAGGTTGTGGAAATGTCTCTTGACTGCCCTGCCAGGACACCTGGACCTACCGGACGTGGCGCCCGCCATGGCCTTGGCGAAGCGGGCCGCGAGCTCCTTGTTCTGCGCGTAGTACTCGAAGAGGGGCAGGCCGTGGCGGTGCCTAAAGGCCGAGTGCCGCGCGTCCGACTCGAAGGGCGCGGCCCGGACGCTGTCGGCCAGGGAGCTGGCGGCCTGCCACATCTCGTCGAGCATGTAGCGGCCCGCGCAGCGGAGCGGCTCGTCGCGCTTCATGAGCAGCGAGGCGGCAGAGTGGCCGAAGCGGCCCGGGCGCGGGCCCTCGCGGAAGACGCCGTGCGTGGCCAGCATGCGCACGACGCGGGCCGCGCGGTCGGCGTCCATGCCCACGCGCGCGGCCAGGTCCTGGGCCGAGATGGTCCCGTCACCGTCGCCGTCCTCGCCGTCGCCGCCGCCCTCCACCTGTGGCGGCGGCTCCGGGACGGCGTCGTAGAAGCCCAGCTCAAAGGCGACCTGCAGCGCGGCCAGGTCGTTGCCGGTGCAGCAGAGCCGCCTCAGCATGTGGCGCGGCCCGCTGACGAGGCGCTGGAGCTCGTCGAGCGAGGCGAGCAGCGGCGCCTGGAGGGCTTTGAACTCGTCCGTGTCGGGCGCCTCGCTCGCGCCGGCGTCGAAGCCCAGCCGGCCGTGGCCCGCCGAGTCGAGGTGCTCGACCAGCCGGGTGGTCTCCTCGAGGAGGACCATGGCGCGCCTCACCAGGTCCCGGTTGTTGCTGCTGCTGCCCATCGTCGTTTGCTGTTTGTTACTTGCTTTAGAGAAAGACTGCAGAGATGCTGTCACGTGTGCGAGTGTTGGCGTTTGTTTGTTTTTTCCCCTTTTCTCTGCCGCCTTAATCTGTCGATCGAGTTTGCAAGCATGTATATCGGCGGCATACCGAGCCGTTGTAGAGCAGCATCCCTCTGTCCTGCCCCTCGCATCTTCCGTCTTAGCAGCCTGGTCGTATCTGCCGCCCCCCGCGGCAGTCAGCCTTGGCCGGCTCGCTCCGCGCCGGTCGAGCCGCGTTATGCCGCGTCGGCCCTTGCAATCATGGGCGTCGGCTTTAATGCCGGCGAGGCCCCCGCGGAGGGCTGCGCGCGGGATATGTGCAGGTAAGATGTGCCTATTCGGGCGTCAGGGATTCGCTTCCCGTCACACGTAAGCCGGCCGAGAAAGAGCCCTGCTTCCAAGCAAGACATTGTTATTTTGTCGTGGTCCCGGAAAAAAAAACTGCGACTTGGTAGTAGTGCAGATCGCAGCAAGATTTGCCGGCCGACGCGGCCTTATCGCAGGAACCCCCACATCAAGGCTGAAGCCGGCAAGTTCCCTTTGGCATGGGCAGCGGGAGGCAGCTCTGCTGGGTGTGCGTGCTCACCGTTTCAGCGAGCAACACCTGCGGTGAGATTGCTGCCAAGTCACACGCACAAGCAAACATCAGCGGCGATAGCGTCACCGGTTTCGCGACAGCGTAAGCAGGATCGCGTTCCAGCGAAGCGAGCGATACTCTCGACACCACAAACAATATGACGAAACATTTTCTTCCGACTTCGGAAACGTCTGCTCTTATCGCGACATCTGTCTCAGCCATCGAGATGGACCGGTGTCGAGGTCTTGTGCGAAATGGTGACATGTCAGATCGATCAAGTCTATACCCGGGGAAATGCGGGGGTTTCGAATGTCTGGCCCGATAGAGAGCCAGTCGTCCACGGCGTTCATTTGGAGGCGTCAACCGCGTCCTGGTTAGTATGTAGAGGTATATATAGAAGACTCGATTATTTTGTGGTTTCATATCTTCTGTAATCTGGTATCCCTCAGGCAGGTCTAGAGAGAAGACTGTTTTACGGGGTTATATTTCTATCAACTGAAATCTTGACTTGCTCCTCTTGGTCTTGCTTCGTCTCGGTTGCTGCGCTCCTCGAGTTATCAACAACTCTCAGCGAACTAGTCCACAGCGCCAAACACCAAGTTCAACCTCGACGGTGTTCATCGCCATTTGACCAGTGACCAAGACTTTGACAGGATGAACGGCACATCTGCCCAGCATGCCGCTGATGCGGCCCCAAAGACGCACGAGCCCGTCGAACCCATAGCCATAGCAGGACTTGGTATGTGCTGGCCTCCAGTTGCATCTCATGCACTAGCAAGAGCTGACGACTGACGGTGACTTTACAGGGTGTCGGTGGTCGGGTGGCGTGCGTGATCTCTCTGGGCTGTGGGAGCTGCTTCGCAACAAGCGTTCAGGCTACAAACCATGGAGCCAGCCTCGCTTCGACCTCGAGGGATTCCATCACCCCAACCCGTCCCGCCCAGGCTCGACGGCGACACAGGGCGCCTTCCTGCTGGACGAGGATGCGCGGCTGTTTGACGAGGCCTTTTTCGGCATGAACCCGCGCGAGGTCGAGACCATGGACCCGTCGCAGCGAAAGCTGCTCGAGGTCGTCTACGAGGCGTTCGAGAGCGCGGGTGTGCCCTGGGACAAGTTCTCGGGCTCGCGCACCGGCGTCTTCGTCGGCAACTTTAGTCTCGACCAGATCATGATCCAAGGCCGCGACAGTGACCACGTCCGTCCGTATGCCACGACGGGCATGAGCATCAGCCTGCTGAGCAACCGCATCTCGTACATATTCAACCTGAACGGGCCCAGCGTCACGCTCGATACGGCCTGCTCGTCGTCCATGTACGCCCTTCACATGGCCGTGGCCGCGCTGCGCAACGGGGATTGCGACGGGGCCATCGTGGCCGCCTCCAACTGGATCCTGGACCCGGGCATGCAGCTCAACATGTCAAAGCTGGGCGCCCTGTCGCCGACCTCGAAGTGCCACACTTTCGATGCCGCCGCCGACGGCTACGCCCGCGGCGAGGGCTTCGCCGCTCTGTACCTGACGCGGGCCTCGGTGGCCGTCGCCGAGGGCCTCCCCATCCGCGCCTTTGTGCGCGGCACCGCCATCAACGCCAACGGGCGCACGGGCGGCATCACGCACCCGTCACCCGTCGGGCAGGAGGCCGTGATCCGCAAGGCCTACGAGAACGCGGGGAATCTCGACCCGGCCAGCACGTCCTTCTTCGAGTGCCACGGCACCGGCACGCCGGTCGGCGACCCCATCGAGGTGGCTGCTATCGGCAACGTCTTTGCGCCCTTTCACGGCGGCGGCGGCGGCGACGGCGATGACGAGCTGCTGCCCATCGGCTCCGTCAAGACGAACCTGGGCCACACCGAGTCGGCGAGCGCGCTGGCGGGCATCATGAAGGTCATGCTGGCTATGGATAGGGGCGTCATCCCTCCCAGCATCGGCGTCGAGACGCTCAACCCCAACATAGACTTTGCCGGCGCCCGCGTCCGCGTGCTCACCGAGAACACGCCGTGGCCGGAGGGAAAGCTTCGCCGGGCTAGTCTCAACAGCTTTGGCTACGGCGGCGCCAACGGGCACTGCATCGTGGACCACGTGGAGAACGTGATTCCTGGCTATGTCAAGCCCGGGCTGACGGCCCTGCCCGGAGGGAGCAAGGGGGCTAGCAAAAGCAATGGCACGTCCAACGGCACCACCGATAGAAACAAGAGCCTGACCACATACAAGTCCCTGGCGTCATCTACCCTCCCCAGCATCCACCGAGCCGATGCAGAGACACGGTCTCGCGTCCTGCTCCCATTCTCGGCCCACAAGGACTCGTCTCTTCGACTCAACATGGCCGCCATGGCCGACTTTCTCTCAACAGGAGACCACTCACTCGCCGATGTGGCCTACACCCTTGGCTGCAAGAGATCCAGGTTCACCCAGCGGGCCTGCTGCATCGTACCCAGCCAAGACGCCGCCGCCGGCATTCGTCAGGCGCTCGAGCAGGACGCGGGGCTCGCCATCTCGACCAGCCCGGCGCAGCCGACCGAGCACCTTGGCTTCGTCTTCACCGGGCAGGGCGCCCAGTGGCCGGCCATGGGCGCCGAGCTGTTCCAGTACGCCGCGTTCGCGGCCTCCGTCGACCGCATGGACCAGGTACTGGGCGCACTGTCGCCGCCCGCGCAGTGGGGCATCCGCGACGTGCTGACCGGCGCCGACCCGGGGCGCGTGCTCGTGGCGCAGGTGTCGCAGGCCGTGTGCACCGCCGTCCAGGTCGCCCTGGTCGACCTGCTGCGGAGCTGGGGCGTCAGGCCCTCGGCCACGGTCGGGCACTCGTCGGGCGAGATGGCGGCGGCCTACGCGGCCGGTCGCATCTCGGCTGCCGAGGCCATCGCGGCCGCCTACTACAGGGGCGTGGCCGTCGCCCAGAACAAGCGCGTCGGGGCCATGCTCGCCGTGGGCCTTGGGCCCGAGGATGTTCTGCCGTACTTGGAGGTGGCCGGGCCCGGGCAAGAGGAGATCCGGATCGCGGCCATCAACTCTCCCAAGAGCGTCACGTTATCAGGAGAGGCCGAGGCGGTGGACAGGGTTGCTGCTCTGCTGGCCGAAGCAAAGGTGTTTGCGCGGAAGCTCGACACGGGCGGCAACGCGTACCACTCGCACCACATGGAGGCGCTGGGACCCTCGTACGAGCAGATGCTCGACAGCGGCATTGCCCAGCTAAAGTCCGAGGGGCTGATCAGGGAGGGCTCCTGTCTTCCCCGGATTCCGTGGTACTCGTCTGTGCATCCGCACAAGGCCGACAGCTCGGCGTCGCCCGCGTACTGGCGGGCCAACCTGGAGTCGCCCGTCCGCTTCTCCGAGGCTGTGGCCAGGCTGGTCGAGGGAAGCCCGGCCAACCACGCCCTTATTGAGATTGGCCCGCACCCTGCGCTCAAGACGCCCGTGAGCCAGATCCTGCAGGCCGTCGGCGGCGGTGCTGCGCCGCCAACGCCGTACTCGTCTTGCCTGCGCCGCAAAGAGGACGGACAGATCACAATGCTGCAGCTTGCTGGTGTCCTCTTTGGTTGGAACTACCCCGGGCTTGACTTGGGCATTGTCAACTCGACAGACGGCAGAGACGACTTGGGAAACCCCGCCTTGGTCACAGGCTGCACCGCGGTCGACCTCCCACCGTACCAGTACTCGTACGGCCCCGTCAACTGGTACGAGAGCCGGTTCAGCCGCGAGTACCGCGGGCGGAAGGTGGCCCGCCACGATCTGCTGGGCTACAAGCTGCCCGGCAACGCAAAGCTGCGGCCGCAGTGGCGCAACGTGCTGCGAATCAAGGACCTCCCGTGGCTGCAGGACCACCGCCTGATCCCCTACGCCGTGTTCCCCGCGGCCGGATACCTGGCCATGGCCATCGAGTGTGCCTCTCAGAGCCACCTCGGAGGCTGCTCCGAGGGAGAGCAGCCGCCGACCGTCGCCGCCTTTGCGATGCGCAACGTCTCCATCAAGACGGCCTTGCGCATTCCCGACCACGATTACGGCGTCGAGGTCCTGACGACGCTCGAGCTCGACGAGGGCAGCACGGCCGCGTCATCATCTTGGGCAAGCTTCACGATCAGCTCGGTGGAGCACGGGACAGACGTCTGGGTTGAGCACTGCATCGGCCAGGTCAGGGTCGAGCTTGTGACCAGCCCCAGGAAGCCCCTGGATACACGCAAGATGGACGCCCGCACCATAGACATGACGCAGTGGTACTCGACCTTCGCCAAGATTGGCCTTGGCTACGGGCCTACATTTCAGGGCTTGTCAGCAGTCGATGCGGACCCGGCCCTCGACATGGCCACGGCCACCGTGCACCTCGACACGACGTCGGGTGCCATACAGGGGGAGTCGACTTACCCCGTGCACCCCGCATCTCTAGATTCTCTCCTACAGCTGGGCCTGATCTCCTGCCACGGCGGGCAGATCGAGAGGGCCCGCACGGCATTTGTGCCCATCCACATTGACCGTTTGTGGCTGAAGAACGGCGGGCTTGACGGCGAGACGCGCGCCCTGGGGACGGCAACGGGCGAGCTGCGCGGCCTCCGTGGCGCCTACGTCCACCTTCAGCTTGTTAGTGCGTCAACCGGCGAAGTGGTCTTGGAGGTACCGACTTTGCGCTGCATTTCGTACGTGGATGGCACATCGTCCTCGGCTGCGGCCACTTCGAGCTCAATGCTCAAGCCCTTCTCGGCCCCCCTCCTCCGCCTGGCCTGGAAGCCCGACATCCGGACCATGGACGACGCCCAGGCCAAGAAGATGTTCCCGCCGCCAAAGGAGAAGGCCGCAAACGTCCACCTCTTTCCTCCCCTGTGGCGGATCTCTTCCCTCATCGTCGCCGAGGTCTGCCACCGCTACGGGGACATGCCCGAGGTCGCAGCCCCCGAGAACGCAGCCGACGCGCGGACAATCCATCACTTCATCGCCTGGGCCAAGAGGCGGCTGGGCGACGCGACGGACTGCATGGCCGAGGCCAGGGGCCTGACGAGCGCCGCGCGCGTGGCTCTGCTCGAGGAGCTCCACGCCGGGCTGCCGGAGCCGTGCGTCGAGGCCGAGGTGGCCATGCGCCTGTTCCGCAACATGGAGGACATCGTCACGGGCCGCCGCGCCGGGCTTGACGTCATGCTCGAGGGCGGGCTGCTCACGGCGCTGTACCAGGACGGACTCAGCATGGCGGCCGCGTACCTGCAGCTGTCGCGCGTCTTCGAGGCGCTCGGCCACGCCAACCCAAACATGCGCATCCTCGAGCTCGGGGCCGGCACGGGCGGCGCCACGCGCGTGGTGCTCAAGGCCCTCGGGGGTGGTGGTGGCGATGGCGGCGTCGGCGTCGGCATCAAGCGGTACAGGGACTTCACCTTCACCGACATCTCGAGCGGGTTCCTCGCGACCGCCAAGACGTCGTTCGCGGGCCACCCGGACATGCACTACGCGACGCTCAACATCGAGCAGGAGCCGGCCGAGCAGGGCTTCGAGCCCGTGTACGACGTCGTCGTGGCCTCGCAGGTCCTGCACGCGACGGCCAGCATGGCGCGGACGCTGCGCAACGTGCGCAAGCTGCTCAGGCCGGGCGGGCGGCTGGTGCTGGTCGAGAACGTGACGCAGTCGGTCGTCCAGGGCGTCGTCCTGGGCACGCTGACGGGCTACTGGGACGGCGCGCCCGACGGCCGCGTCGACAGCCCCTTCATGTCCCTTGAGCGGTGGAACGTGGAGCTCGATGGGGCCGGCTTCAGCGGGACGGAGCAGGTTCTCGAGGACTACCCGGAGCCGCACACCTCCGCCTGCACCATTGTATCGTCTGTTCCTGTTTTTGACGATGCCAAGCCGGCCAAGCCGCAGACCAACGGAGCCAGCAACGCCGTCGTGCACATGCTGTACGGGGGCCGAGAAGCTCCAGGGGTTCTCCTGGCCATGGCGGCCGAGATGACGCGGCGCGGCGTCACGCCCCAGCCGACGTCGATCGACTGCCTCCTCGACGGGACCGCATCTCTTCCAGATGACAAGCCCCTGCGGATAGTGGCGTCCCTGAACGAGGAGAACCTCCTCCTCGAGGCCGACGAGGCGCGGCTCGGCCTTATCCAGACGCTGGCACGGCGCTCGTCCAGCATGATGTGGGTGGTTTCGTGCGGCTTGATCCGCGGCAAGGACCCCCGAGGCGGCGTCGTCATGGGCCTCCTGCGCACCATAGGGACCGAGAACCCCACCTCCCGGTTCCGCTTCGTCGACGTGGACCCCTGCAAGGAGGTGTACCAGGACCCCCGCCTGATCCCTTCGCTGGTGGAACTCGAGCTGGGCATGAACGGTAAGGGGCCGGCAGCAGCGGCCGGTGGTGAGGCGGCGGCGGCCGAGGACCGCGAGTTTGTCTACCAAGACGGGTGCCTCTGGGTGAGCCGGCTGGTGCCGGACGCGGTACTCAACGACACGCTCGACCTCGGCGAGGCGGCACCGGACCGGGTGGAGCCGCTCGCGTTCGACGGCCACGGCCCCGTGCGCGCGGCCTTTGCGACACCCGGGCTGCTGACGTCGCTATACTTCAAGCCGGACCACGCCATGGAGCGCAGCAGTCCGCTGCCGGACGACCAGATCCAGGTCAAGGTGGCGGCCGTCGGGCTCAACTGGAAGGACCTGGCCATGTCTGCCGGCCGCTTCGACGCCGACGCGCTGTCCTCCGAGTTCTCGGGCGTGGTCGACCGCGTGGGCGCGGGCGTCACGGGGCGCTTCTCCGTCGGCGACCGCGTCTTCGGCCTGGGCAAGGGCCACTTTGGCAACTACGTGCGCACGCCGGCCCTGTTCGCGCAGCGGGTGCGGCCCGGGGACGACCTGGTCGAGGTGGCCACCATGCCGCTCGTGTACATGACGGCCGTGTACGCCTTTGAGCGGGCCGCGCGCGTCCGGCCGGGCGACCGGGTGCTGGTCCAGTCGGCCACGGGCGGGCTGGGGCTCGCGGCGGTCCGGCTCGCGCGCGCAAAGGGCGCAGAGGTCTTCTGCACCGTCGGCACCGCGGACAAGGCGCGCTTCCTCCGGGACGAGATGGCCGTGCCCGCCAGCCACATCTTCTCGTCGCGCGTGGCAGGGGCGGAAAACGGCCTGCCGCGCGTCGGGCCGCAGCAGCGCTTCGACGTCATTCTCTGCACAGTCTCGGGCGATGCCATGTACGAGGCGCTGCAGGCGCTGGCGCCGCTCGGCACGCTGGTCGACGTGGGCCGGCTCGACGTCCAGAACTCCAAGACGCTCGGCCTCGAGCTGCTCCGGAAGAGCGCCTCGTTCGCGTCGTTTGACCTCAGCGACGTCGCCGACGCGAGCCCCGAGACGGCCGGGGAGCTGATGGCCAGCGTCAGCGAGTACCTAGCCGCCGGCGTCATCGGCCCCATAAAACCCTTCACCACCTACGACGTGTCGCGGCTCGACCAGGCCCTGCTCTCCTTCTCCAAGGGCACCCACATAGGGAAGCTGGTCGTCACCTTCCAGAACCCCTCCTCGGTGGTCAGCATGGTCCCGCCGGTGCCCGTCGCCGCCTTCAAGGCTGACGCCACGTACCTCATCAGCGGCGGGCTGGGAGGGCTGGGCAGGTCCATCATCGCGTGGATGGCCGAGCGCGGGGCGCGCGACGTTGTCGTCCTGTCGAGGAGCGGGCCCGACCACGGCAGCGCCGAGGTGCAGACCCTGGTGGAAAACATGGCCGCCCGCGGCGTCCGCGTCGAGCCCGAGAAGTGCGACGTCAGCGTCCGCGGCGACGTGGACGGGATCGTCTCCAAGCTCAAGTCGCAGGGCAGGCGCGTCGCCGGCGTCGTGCACGCCGCCATGTCCCTCCAGGACATCTCCTTCGACAAACTCACGGCCAGGCACTGGCGCGACGGGCTGGCGGCAAAGGTGCAGGGCACCTACAACCTGCACGAGGCGACGCTGGGGCTGGGGCTTGACTTCTTCGTCATGACGACCTCGCTCGAGTCGGTCCTGGCCCTCGCCACGCAGAGCGCCTACACGGCCGCGACCAACTTCCAGGAGATGTTTGCGCGCTTCCGCCGCCGCCAGGGCCTGCCGGCGTCGACGGCCTCGTTCGGCCTCATCAACGACGTCGGCTCGCTCAGCCGCAGCGCCACGACCAGGAACATGATGGCGCGCAACAAGGCCATGACCGTGTCGGAGCTCCGCTTCCTGCAGCTGCTGGAGCCCGCGTTCCGGAACAACGAGTCGGGCGGCGGCGGCGGCGGC
>PYSQ01000565.1:0-18573 GCA_003049435.1 Nakataea oryzae | reverse complement strand
CCTCCCCCCCAGCTGACCTCTCCCCGGCCCTTCTCGTACCACCATCCATGGTTGGTTGTTTGTCAGGTTCCGCGATAAACGCGGGCAGGCAAGAAGGCCAGGGAGTGGTTCAGGACACCTCACACGAAAAGGATGGGCCTCGAATCCGATAGGAAGCCCTTATCTCCATCTCGAGTGTCAGAAGCGGTGAGCTCACTGACTTGGGGCCTGTGCGACAAGGTCCCAGATAAACCCACCTGTCTCTAATCTGCAAGTGCGCTTGAAGCAGTGTGTAGCGTCCGCAGGCGCCATGGTTTGGCACTTGTGACGATACGGCTGTCCTTCGTCTCTTTTAAGTTCAGGACCGTCTCGTTCCTCCCATGAGTGCGCACTTATAAATAGCACCCCCCGCAGCTGCGACGTTCATCACATCATGCACCCCCATATCGAACTGGGCCACGCCCTTGTTTTCTATCTCTCCATATCATCCACCCGCCCTTGCCCTTTCTTGAGCCTGCTATCATGCCCACAATGTTGGCTCTACAGACCACTAACCTGCCCGTGGATAGATTCCCAGAGTATACAGACCCGTTTGAGCTTTCGGGTGTGCCCATCATGTCGACTCCCGCAGAAAACCCCGCGCACAAGCTGCTGAGCAATGTCAAGGACGAGCCTTCTCGCCACCCCTCTCCCCAGCCGACGCACTTTAGCGTTCCTCACTTGGCCAGGCTCAATGGCAATGGGCACAGGGTTCTGAGGTCAGCGACTGTTGGCTATGTCGCCCCTGAATTTGGGGGCAAGGTGGAGCAGATGGAAGAGGGTAAGTCGCAGTCCCGCCAATCCTCTTACGGCTGTTTCGCCTGCTGACCCCATTTACAGTCAAAAAGATCATCCTGGAGGCGGGCTGGATCCCCGAATCCGTCGTAGAGGCCCAGATCACCTGGTTCTACAACGAACTGGGTATTGATGATGTCTACTTCCAACTGGAGGACCCCAAGGTGGTCGCCAACCACATCACTTCACTGTATGCCGCCAAAGTCGCCGCATTCTCCAGGGAGGATAAGAGGGAGGAGATTCGACTCGACATGGAGGCGTCAGACCACGCCATCTACATTGACACAAGCGAGCCCGGCCAAAGCGCTATTGATGGCCCACGCTACGAGACGCGCCTGGAGGCCAAGTACCTGGATGGAAACGACACCAGCCGGAGGTTCCGCGTCGAAACCTTCAGGTCGCCAGGCGTTCTGGGTCAGAACGTAGGCAGCAGCGCAAGTTTGCGCTGCTACTTCGTCTACCAATGCACCTTTGTCGACTCCAACGCAGAGCCGACCGAGACGAGGCTTGAGGTCATCAGCGACCGCATGTTCCTGGCCAAGGCGACTAAGAACACCAAGCAGATCTACCAGGAGATCATCGAGCTGGCCGTGAACCGCACTGGCCCCGTGATCGAGGTCTTTGACATCGAAGACTCGCCCGAAAAACGACTGGTCGTGGCATTCCGCTCGCGTACCGCCCGCGGAATCTTCAGTGCCCTGAGTGATCTGTACCACTACTATGGTGTCACCAGCTCGCGCAAGTACGTGGAGCAGTTCTCCAACGGCATTACTGTCATGAGCATATACCTCCGCCCGGCCCCCAACCTGGATGGCAAGTACCCGCCCATCGAGCAGTCGATCCACCAGATCACCAAGGAGACGTCGCTGCTGTACTGCATCCCGCAGAACAAGCTGCATGGTCTCTTCGCCACAGGAGAGCTGAGCCTTCAGGAAGCCATCTACGGCCACTGTGTCTGGGTCTTTGTACAGCACTTCCTGAACCGCCTCGGGTCTGAGTACGCATCGCTGTCTGAGGCGCTCAACCCCAAGAACAACGTGCACGCCGAGATTCTTTCCAAGCTCAAGCGCCGCCTGCGCACCGAGACGTTCACGCCCGACTACATCCTCGAGATCATTGCCTCCTACCCAGGCCTGGTCCGCGCCCTGTACTCGTCCTTCGCCAGTGTGCACCTGAGCGTCGGTCCAGGCTTTGAGCGCGACTCGATCGCGCCCACGCCGGCCGTCGAGGTGCTGACCGACGCCAAGCTCAAGGACCGTATCACCAAGGAGGTGTCCAATGAGCACGAGGAGATGGTCATGACAGCATTCCGAGTCTTCAACAATGCCGTGCTCAAGACCAACTACTTCACCCCGACCAAGGTGGCGCTAAGCTTCCGGCTGGACGCGTCATTCCTGCCCGACATCGAGTATCCCAAGCCGCTCTACGGCATGTTCCTCGTCATCACGTCCGAGTCGCGTGGCTTCCATCTGCGCTTCAAGGACATCGCTCGCGGCGGTATCCGCATCGTCAAGTCGCGCAGCAAGGAGGCCTACTCGATCAATGCCCGGAACCTGTTTGACGAGAACTACGGGCTCGCCAGCACGCAGCAGCGCAAGAACAAGGACATCCCCGAGGGCGGCTCCAAGGGTGTGATCCTGCTGGACCCCAAGCAGCAGGACCGGGCGCGTGAGGCGTTTGAGAAGTACATTGACAGCATCCTCGACCTGTTGCTCCCGGCCGAGACGCCAGGCATCAAGAACCCCATTGTGGACCTGTACGGCAAGCCCGAGATCCTTTTCTTGGGACCCGACGAGAACACGGCGGATCTGGTGGACTGGGCCACGAACCATGCGCGGGCGCGCGGTGCCCCTTGGTGGAAGTCGTTCTTCACAGGCAAGTCGCCCAAGCTCGGCGGCATCCCGCATGACTCGTACGGCATGACGACGCTGTCGGTGCGCGAGTATGTCAAGGGCGTCTACCGCAAGCTGGGCCTGGACCCATCGACGGTTCAGAAGATGCAGACTGGCGGCCCTGACGGCGACCTTGGCAGCAACGAAATTCTGCTGTCCAACGAGAAGTACACGTCCGTAGTGGACGGCTCGGGCGTGCTCTGCGACCCCAAAGGCATCGACATTGACGAGCTGCGGAGGTTGGCGCGGGCGCGTGTCATGATTTCGCACTTTGACATGTCCAAGCTCAGCCCCGAGGGCTTCCGGGTGCTGTGCGACGATACCAACGTGACGCTTCCCAATGGCCAGACCATCTCCAACGGCACCGCGTTCCGCAATACGTACCACCTGCTTGACACAGGCCTGACCGACATGTTTGTGCCGTGCGGCGGGCGGCCCGAGTCGATCGATCTGGTGTCGGTGGGCCGCCTCATCAAGGACGGCAAGTCGGTGATACCCTACATGGTCGAGGGCGCAAACCTCTTCATCACGCAGGACGCCAAGCTCCGGCTCGAGGCGGCCGGATGCGTGCTGATCAAGGACGCTAGCGCCAACAAGGGTGGCGTGACATCGTCCTCTCTCGAGGTGCTGGCGTCGCTCAGCTTCGATGACGAAGGCTTCGTCAAGCACATGTGCCATGACTCGAGAGGAAACGCGCCCGAGTTCTACAAGCAGTACGTCAAGGAGGTGCAAGCAAAGATCTGCGAAAACGCCCGGCTCGAGTTTGAGGCCATCTGGCGCGAGCACGAGCAGACTGGGGTTCCGCGGTCCATCCTGTCGGATAAGCTGTCGGTCGCCATCACGACGCTGGACGAGGAGCTGCAGCACTCTGAGCTGTGGACCAACGACAAGATCCGCTCGAGTGTCCTTCTCGACGCGCTGCCCAAGCTCCTGCTGGACAAGATTGGTCTCGACACCATTGTAGAACGGGTGCCCGACAAGTACCTACGTGCCATCTTTGGTAGCTACCTGGCGAGTCGCTTCGTCTATGAGTTCGGCTCGTCACCGAGCCAGTTCTCCTTCTATGACTTGTAAGTTTATTTTTCTTGTTTGTTCTTTGCACCCTTCACTTTGACCTTGTCAGTTTGCTGGGCCCTCGTGATAATGACGAATAGCTGACCTTTGATTCTTTTTATAGCATGTCGAGGAGAATGGCCAAGCTTCAGTAATCAGACTATAGTAGTGATTCTTCACTCGTTTTTTGACTCGCTATGTTTCTTGCGGGATCAACTTCTTGTTCTAAACCTGCATAACACTGGGGATGGTGCACCCCACACCCCCTTTTTATCCCAAAGCGTTTTCTCGCAGGTTTTTTTCCCTTCTGATTTCATGCGCGTTCTACCTCACTTTATTATGTCTTTTCATTTTAGCCGGGTTTGGTAAGGGTGTTTCTGCGGGTGTTTTTTTTATTCTTTTGGCATGGCCACATTAGTTGAGGGCCTGTCACATTCTATGATCGAAGATGACAAAAAAGGGTGATGTTGGGTGCGGGATTGAAATGGATACATAGAGACGCAAGAAAACCCTGAGATATTCCAGGGAGTATTTGCTCGTCAAATAGAAAGCGAGCATAGATCGAGAACTTGAGCGAGAGCGCAGGAGTTGTACACGTTTGAATGTTGCGGCATAGACGAAGACTTGCCAAGGGCGTCTCTAGTACATAGGAACCTCTTCGTTATTTGTTGATTTTCCCGTTTGAGAAGCTCGGGCTTTACATACATATAATATTACGGCTTTTGGACAGACAGAAACAAATGGTTCACTTAGTATACGCAATACAACCCCAGGTCACCGGGACGAGACCATGCAAGACCACCCATGATGGCTATAGCGACAAGGAGGGCTACGAGAATACTCAATGCGCCATAGACGTATGCGTCACAGGGTCGACAGCGAGCCAGGTCGACCAGCTCAGCAACCCAGGTTGATACGGTAGTCAGGCAGCCACAGAAGCCGTCCTCGAGGCCCTGCAGCACCAGACAGCCGACCAAACCGCCGAGGTGGGCGTGGGCAAGGTCCCAGGCGACGGCCAGCACTGCGGTGCCCGCCACGTTTACCAGGAAGGTGCCCAAGGGGAAGCGGGGCGACAGGCGGCCGTTGAGGGCGGCCGAGACGTAGAAGCGGCCCAGGCAGCCGAGGGGGGCAAAGGCCAGGGCAAAGAGCACCTGGCCACGCAGCCACGTGTCAAGCACGGGCATGGCGGCGGCGAGCACGACGGCGGCCAGCCAGGCAGCCCAGGCAACGACCAGCGCGGCGCGGTCGACAAGGGCACGGACGGGGCCGTCGCGGGCGAGCGCGGGCAGCATCGGCTTCAGGGCCTGGGCAAGGTGGGCACCGGCAAAGAGGCCGACGAGCGAGAGCGACACGGTGGAGAGCAGAACTGCGGCAAGTGCCATGAAGGAGCGGCCGCCGCTGGAGCCGGCATCGCTGGCGAGCCCAGAAGAGAGGGCTTCGGCGGGAGGTGGGAGGCCATTGATCAGAGCCAGAAAAGCGTCCCTGACAAAGGAGGAGAAGGAAGTGAAGGAACCGCAGAAGCCGGTGGCCAGGCCGATGGAGAGGGGCGTCTTTGCGGGGCCGGTCGTGGCGGGGGGCTTGCGGGGTTGCTGGGGAACGGTGGGCTCGGGGTCCGGAACGGCGTCGCCGTCATGGCTGCGGTTGGGTGAGGATGGCTCGGCGGGAGGGCTGCTGGGGCGTGGCAGGACGCGGTCGTCGGCGACGAGGCCAAAGACGAAGCTCCCTGCAAAGTTGGGCCACACCGAAGCAAAGGCGACGGGAGCGCCGGGGTAGATGGTGAGGGCCTGCAGGGCCAGGCGGGCCAGGGTGCCGGCGAGGGCGAAGAGGACCAGGTAGGAGAGCGTGTAGGCCTTGGCGGCCACGGCCTGCGCACGGGCGGCGGCGTGTCTCGGCATCGGCAGTCGCAGAGGAGGGCTGGCTCAGGGCCGGGCGGCCAGCTGCACGGCCACGCCGACCGACCTTTGCTGGAAATCCGAGGCGGCTGCTCAGTCGTGCTCCGACGTGCGGGTGCTTGTGCTCGTGTTCGTTCTCGTGCTCGTGCTCGTGCGGGCGCGGGTGCGTGAGTTCCTTCACCTCATTGCTTGCTCCCAGCCAATCTGTGTAGGTATGTAGGTATGTACCTATCTATGTGTGTCGGTAGCTGGGCCCCGTCTGCCTGGCCAGCCAACGCACGTGCTGCTGGACCGCTGAAATTGCGCTGCTGTGGGTTCCGCCTCGCCGCCCCGCCTTCAGGCAGCGTGTGCACTGCTTGCGTCCACCTGCCTGTTGTCCCCGCCGCCCTCGCTCTCGTGATACATGGCATGGCCCTGCGAGAAACCCAAAGTATCCGCTTCTCCCTGCGGCATAGGAGCGGCCGGCCACTGGTGGGCGGGTGGGCGCCGTCACACTCAGCTCCCGGCTTGCAGGTGCATGCCATGGCAAAGTACCGCCGTATCCGCAGGTCTAGGCTAGGTTCCACCCTTTGCAGCAGCTGCAGACAGTACCTCGGTAGGTACCTACTGTATTGTATGTATGTCGCTGCTGCAGGCGCTGCGTTTAGGTCTGCACAGCTGCCCTGGTTGGGCTGCGCCGGCCCTTTCGGACAGCCTAAAAAAAGGGCGCATTGCCGTCGGCCGCCTGCTTTATCTGCCTCGTCCCAGGCAGGCACGGTACGCCTCTCCGCACACCGACACCTGCTTCTCGCCTCTCCCCAGCCGCGCAACCCCCGGATTAGTAGACCCTCAAGCGTCCTCGGTGCTGCCCAGACCAGAGAAGAATCACCCAGCCGCCGACCCTCTGGAGGATACAGGACGTCTAGTCTAGCTTCTGCTGCTGCTGCTGCTGCTGCTGCTTGCCAAGCTGTCCGATCCTTCGGCCAGCCTACCGCAAGCTTCCTACCTCCCTTCGTCCATCCTTGGCCCGGCAGACTGGCCGACCAGACAGAGACAATGAGCCTTCCACCCAACGTCCACGTCTCCAGCCATCCGTGCCTCCTCGCCAAGCTCAGCCAGCTCCGATCCAAGTCGACGGCGGCCAAGGAAGTCAAGAGCCTTGTCCATGAGATATCACTGATCGTCGCCTGCGAGGCCCTAGCCTCCAGCGTCTCGGCCGTCGACGCCCACAAGGTCCGCCACCACAAATCCTTGCTCCGAGATGCGCATGGCTGACCGCTGACCGAGCCTGCCGTTGCCGCGCCCGACCCGCGAACAGGACGAGACCCCCATCGGTTTTGAGTACACCACGTGCCGCATATCCCCCGAGACGCTGTGTCTGGTCCCCATCCTGAGGTCCGGTCTCGCAATGACTGATGGTTGGTCGCCCCTCGGTTACCCCCTGGTCACCCCACTGCCCTGCTCTGCCATGCCCTGCCCTGTCTGCCTTGCCGTCTTTTCTTTTTTGTTCCTGTTTCTTTTGAGACACCGAGACACAATCCACTCCAAGGACTGCTGCTGACTCCTTGGGGGCCTGCCTCCCCTCACGCGCAACGCAGCCGTTCAGACCCTGCTGCCAGAGCCCGTCCCAGTCCACCACCTAGGCCTCTACCGCGAGCCAACCACGCTCGAGCCTGTCGAGTATTACAACAACCTGCCCAACCATCTGCCTAGTGCCGGGGGCGCTCATGGCAGTGCCGCCTCCAGCCTTGCCTTCATCCTCGACCCCGTCATCGCTACAGGCGGTACCTGCGCCGCGGCAATCCAGACTCTGCGCGAGTGGGGAACCAAACGAATCATCGTCCTTAGCGTTATTGCCGCCGCCGACGGTGTAAGGCGCGCCGCCAAGGAGTGGCCCGAGGGTGTTGAGATATGGGTCGCCGCTGTGGACCAGGAGCTTACCGACCGTGGCATGCTTCGGCCGGGCCTGGGCGACGTCGGCGACCGCCTGTTCCTGACCATTGGCAAGTGAACATTGAACCGCCCACGCGCGGCCATTCACCGCCACCACGGACGGACGGGCATCTGTTGTTGAAATACGCAAACCCGCACAAGCGTGCGTTTGTACAATAAAAATCAGCATCATCCGAGACGGTAGCCAGCCCAGTTGTTTGGGTAGCTGTTTGGGCTGCCTGTCAATGGAGGCGCGATGCATCGTGGCCTGGCCGGGGCACCGGCTGGCTGCCCCTGACCTGTTGCTCGCTACTGTTGCTAGCCTAGCGAACCCAATCACCGCGGCGCGAACATCCCCTCGTCCAGCATTGTTGATTCCTTCCAGCTCTCCCTGACCCAGTCCTGTGATACAATCCGTGGCGGTCGCCGCATTGAGCTTGTGGCATGTCGCATTTCCGCCGCCAGCGTCCTGCCAGCACGCCGTTCCCCCATGGCCGCGTCGGCCACGACCACAATATGTGTTATGCCATCCCTGCCGACGTCGTCGGCGATGCTTCCGCCACCAAACAGCAGGTAGTTCCGTAGCTGCTCAAGGACAAAGGCAGGTGTGCCAGCCGACCCGACGCAGTACACGAGGCACCGCTGGAACATCAGACCGCGGCTCGGCTCGCCCGTCTCGGCAAGCAGCGCCAGCACACGCAGCGCGTCGTCTGCGCCCAAGCCCTCATCGTGGCCTGGCGGGGCCATGCCATCTATCAAGTTCCCGAGTTCCTCCATGTCCAAGTCCCGCATGTAGCTGTCTCCGGAGGCGCCCATGCTCTGTTCAACGAGCCGCTGCGTCGACTCGGAAGCGTGCAGAAGATGCCGTTCCTCGAGGGGCAGCACAAAACCCCCGCCCCCCTGCCCGATGCAGTCCATGAGCCAGCTCGGTCGGATGATGTCCACGTCGCCGTCCTGTTTGATCAGACTTGCCACCTTGATCACGTTCTTGTCGGCGATCAGGCACATTGTGCCCATTTTGGGATCCGCCTTCTGGGACACGCTCCCACCGTGACTCTTGACCAGCGTCTCTAGCTGTGCCTTGGTCCGGCGCATCGGCCGGAGCGACTCCGAGAGCACGCAAAAGTTCATGCCTTTGAACAGCGTCGTCTTCTTGGCCGCCACGCTTCCTTGGCCCGCCCGGCCGGTGTCGACCGCCAGCGCGCCCGGCGCGTCCTGGCCAGCACTGACGAGCTCACGGCGCGCCTTCTTGCGAGCCGGGCGCCTGCGGTCCTCGATCTTCATCTCTGTCTTCTCTTTGGCCTGCTGCTCGGCGTCCTCGCGAAGGCGCAGGAAGCCGTCCACGTCCAGCGCCGAGTCCCAGCTTCGGTCGGACCTCAGGCGGCGGAACCTCGGGAAGCGCAGCGTCAGTTTCATGCCGAACTGGTCCGACGGTCCAACGCTGGCGCCCTTGATGGAGATGACGAGCGAGTCCTTGGGCCGGATCCAGACATCCGGCCTCTCGTACTGCAGCCTCTCGCCGCCTCCCAGCTCGATATACTCGCTTGGCGGGTTACTGACGTCCCAATCAATCCACTTGCCCTCGGTCAGGTGCCGCATCTGTGCGTAGTCCTCGGCCCGGAGCCCACCGCCCACCTTGCAGAAGCTGATGCACTTCTCAGGGTTGGCGCCAGCCCTGACGTGGTTCTCGCCCACCCTCAGCCCGCACAGGAAACTGGAGACAGTGCCGCCCCGGCGGCCGGATCCAAAGTAGCCGCCAATAACGACGCAGTCGAGCGACTCGCCAAACTCGGACATGTACTCGGGCTTGACCTTGAGCCAGTCGTCGTTGCGGCTGTTCAGTCGGTAGCTGGACCGGGGGTTCTTGAGCACCAGGCCCTCGGACGAGTCGGCGATGACCTGGCGGAGGAGAGGCTCGATGGCGTCATGGGACGTTGCCTTCTCATAAGGGTGTATCTCGAGCCGCCGGTGGACGCCACGGACGGCGCCACTCAGAGCGGCGCGGCGGTCCCGCAGCGTGTACTGCGTTATGGGCTGGTCGTTGAGGTACAGTATGTCAAAGACGCGGAACAGGGGCCGCTCGCTGCTCTCGTCAAAGGGTGTCTTCTGGCCCACCAGCGCGGCCGTCTTGAGGGTTCCAAACGGCACCATCTTGTCTATTTTTGGGTCCCAGGTAACCATTTCGCCGTCGAGGATGAGGTTGCGCACGCGCGGGTCGAAAGCGTCGCCAAGGTGCCGAGTGAGTGCCGAGTTGCCGTCCTCGAGACCGCTGCCGTAAAGATACGTGTAGTCTTTTCCTTTGCGCGACCAGAAGCAGAAGCGCTTGCCTCCGGCCACAGAGACGTCCTCGACCACATGCATCTGCACACGCTCGCCATCGAGCTTCTCCTCGATCCAGAACTCCGGGTCGTCCTCGGTGGGCCGCAGGTGCTCGACCACGCGGTCGAAGGACAGGGGCATCTGGAACTGAGCGAGCTGCGGCTGGAAGCACTGCATGAGGGCGACTCCCGTTTCCTCCTGCTCGAGGCGCAGGGCCGGGTTGTACAGCTCCCAGCAGACGCGCCGCAGGCTCGAGCTGACGCTGAACAGGGCCTCGCCGTCCGGGTGCCACAGATCGAGGAATGTGCGCTCCGAGGCGCCAACCTTCATCTGCCGCAGCACGATGCGGACCAGCCACATCATCTCCTCGGCGTTCATGCGCTCGTAGAAGAGCTGGAAGATGGGCAGCTGCTCGGCCTCACCCGAGGCGGCGGCCAGGCGGTCCAGGAGGGCGTTGACCTCAGAGATGCGCATGTCGCCGGGGGCGGAGCGCATCTGCCGCTTGGACAGGATCTCGAAGCAGCGGCCGGCAAAGTCGCCGGCCATGCGGCTGGCAAAGGTGTGGCCGGGAAGTTTCCAGCGCAGCAGGCTGTGGCCATCCTCGGAGTCGCTCGAGATCTTCATCAGCTTGACGAGCAGCCTGCCGATGGTGTTCTCCTTGAGCCCGTAGACGCCGCGGTCGCGGTCCTTGTCCGGGAGGATCAGGCGTAGCGCCGGGTAGAAGTCGTTTCCGACCTCGGCGCGCCAGCGGGCCACAAAGCGCTGGATGATGAGGCGGCGCTGCTCGTGAGGCGACAGCTTGGAGGCCCCCGCCTTGCGCCGCGGCGGCCCGTTGGCGCCCCGCGACGTCTTGTTCTCGTTCAGGGGGTTGAACAGGTGGGTCAACAGGACCGAGAAGACCAGGGTGCGCGAGTGGTTTCTTGGGCGACTTTCAAACCTGCGTAGCGCGGCCCGTCGGCGCGTGTCAGCAACCGTTTTTGCCGTGGCCAGTCTGCGGGCAGATCGTACTTGTCGCGCAGCTCGTCGTCGGCGGCTCCTGCCGATCCGGCGCCATACTGCATCCGATCCTCCTCCTCGGCCTCTCGTGAGGGCGCAGGCGACGGCCCGGCCGACTCTTGACGCTTGGTATGAGACATCTTTAATCTTCCACTTGGGAGCTTGGTGATCACCTAGATGGAAGCTGGTGTAGGTTGCTTAGCCAGAACAGGCAGCCGGCTGCCTACAGTACCTGCCTGTGCCTATGTTTTGCCGAGCGTCCCAATCGGTTAGTCAGCATCATGGCCCCGGCTCAGGCTCACTCACTTGGGCCCCGAATGAAGCCGCCTCACGTCGAGCCTTTTTGAGATTAACACTTTGCGGAGCCCGACAGGTTTCCAAGCCTTTTGCTCGGGATGTGGCCGCTTTGTACGGGGCGACAATGGGACCGTTGGGAACGCCTCGGGCGGACGAGTCGCTTCCCTCGCCCCCAGCTTTTAGACTACTCTAGGCTCTGCTGGATGGGGAAAAAAGACAACGGTTCAGAAGGGAAAGGCCCCGAGATATTAGTCCAGATCCCACCCAACCCAGTCGGGTGGTTGCGCGCAGCTGGGTCTATCTACAGAGCGGGTCTAATAGCATGGCAACATCAGACATTTGCCGGCTTGTAGATATAAAATATATGTGTTGGCCGGCCAAAATCTTGCCCGACTTGACGTATTGGGTGGGAGCAGCGGAGACGTTTTGTGTATGTTGCCTTGTCCTGCTCATCTCGGTCTCTAGTAATTAGGTACCTATGCAATTTAATTGCATACTTTCTTCTCTTTTTTTTTCTTCTCTTTCTTCTTCCTCGTGTGCCGTTCTTCTTGATGGGGTTAAGTGCAGTGTCGCGTGCAAGGCTGAAAACAAGTCGCACGACCATCACACCGCGCCCGATAAATCCGCAAAAAGCGAGAACCAAGCAGAAACACACACTATGGGTCCCATATTGGTCGGATCTGGCCCTTCAGTCTTCGAAGTCCCTTTGGCTACTCGGAGCCCTCAAACACCGGCAAAACCATTTAGGCGGAGCCGCCCAGCTTGCCCAGCCAGCATTACAATGAGTGTTGGGATGGTGGCAGGGTGTTGGAGGATTTTCCAGACGCGTGGGCAAGCATAGCATGGCACGGAGCTGACAAAAAGAGACTAACATGCTGCCCTTGGCGACCGTCAACATGACGTAAAGGGTACGGCGACAGTTGCCATCGTCATCGGTGCAACCAGAAAAGATCACAAAAAAAAAGAAAAAGAAAAAAAGACTAAGATTGCGCAACGCAAGGCCAGACCAGACCAACGTAGGTGGGGACATTCCGCCAGACTTGGTGGGACCGGGAGCTTCCAGTAGTGGGGCTTCGTTAGCCTGACACCCTGCAAGCTGCACCCAAGAGCTGCTTGTGTCCGCCAAACAGGCTCTTGACGTCATTGAACCCTGGGTGTGACGATCTCATTTCCCATGGACTAGACAACACATCACGGTAGCAATCGCGCGCAAACACCACAGCTCTCCAGATACGGAAAGACAGCCCGGCTAACTCGGCCTTGATAGCCACGGGTTTCTTGGTCGGCGAGGAACGGAGGCGTCCAGTCCAAGCCCTGTCAACGCAAGTCGGTGGGCGCTGGAAGGGGCTAGCTGACGCGTTGATCCAGGCCTGGTTGCGACATCTTGACTGGGCCGCCATTTGCAGGAATCCAGCAAGTAACGCGCCGTGATTTGCATCTCCCAAGCACGACCATTGCGAACCGTAGCGCCCATCGCGCATTTTGCCGCGACAGCCCGCCTGCTCCCTTTTGTTTTGGTCTGGCCTGCAAATGCCGGGGCTGGTGCTCGTCTGTGTGTTCGTTCGACAGATGACGTCCTCCACTTGCTCCCTGGCACCTGGCACGACCACGCCAGCTCAAACAAAAGGGCTGTCGTGAGGACTGAAAACCTTGCTTGCTCCCACTCACCTTAACTTTCAAGCCCCGATCAATTCACTCTCCGCAACACGCAAACTTTCACCCGTGTCTTCTCTCGCATCATCACCTAGAGCAGCACTTCACCGCCCAGTAGAATTTTCTCATACATTCTTGCCCAAGCCACAGAATTCCGTGGCCCCGTATCAATCCAAACCCTCTGCTCTCTCGCCTGCTGAACGCCATCAAACAGCAGTCAGCAGCAAGCCGCCCGGCAGCATGGCGACCGCCACGTCTGTCAACAAGCCCGTCGACGTCAAACAGAAGGACGCCGACGTGGCCCGTAAGCTCCAGGTTTACGGCATCGTCTCCGCTTTCCAGCACGGGAAGTACCCCTCGGTACGTGCGCAAATCAAGTCTCAATCTTTGAGCAGCACCCATGTCAGGCTGCCATTACGCGACGCCGTGGTGCTAACAGCGTCCCCATTGCCCGCGAGCAGAATGACCAGATAGATGTTGCCCTCAACAGCTTCCTGACTTCCAAGGCTTTGGCTAGCCCTTCGGAGAAGCTCTCGCCAGAGGGAAGAGCCCTTGTGGCCGATTTCAAAGATGTCGTGCGCAAGGCGCAGCACCTGATCCTGTCCAAGAACGAGGGCAACCTACTGCAGGACTTTGGCTGGCAGACTTCCCATTTCGACCCCAAGTCCATCAATGCCCCCAACGCTCCTGTCGACAAGGAGACTGCCAAAGCCCATGGGGATCGTGCCACCGAGGGCCTGAGGACTCTGGGAAGGCTGATCATCACCAACGGCCAGTTCCGTAAACTACGTAAGCACACTCCGTCACGCCTAGGCAAAAAGACCTAGGTCCACCTTTCATCTACACCCCGCGGCCTGTTAACAACGTCGGCTCTGTCCATCCAGTGAAGGATGCCACTATCCTCATCAGAGATATGGCCGGAGACGCGGCTACGAAGGCTGCGGCGAATTTAAAGCCCTCGCAGGAAGATCTAGCACAGATTGACCGCCCCGCCGATGACAACACTTGGCACGACGCGCCGGACTTTTCCAAGGGGAATCTGAGAAAGCAGGTCCAGGGTGCATACAGCAAAGGCTCAGGCAACAACAGCGCCAGCCCAACTGCCGGCGCAACCATGCCTAATGGCGCGCAGGCTGCACAGGTTCGTTCACATCATTTTAGGCTTTCAGACCTAAGGACCTGCAACTTTCGTGAAGCCATATGCTGACTCTCGTGGAAAGACGCCCACGGATGCTACTGCTTCGGGTGCCCCCGTCTCATCCTCAGTTCCTGTTGACCAAGAGCGCGTGGAGGAGCTTACTGCCGAGGGTAAAGAAGCTGCCAGGGCCAAGACTCAGGAGTATCGAGCACGTACCAAGCGCTACTTGGAGCAGAAGATGCCCCAAGATAGACGCGAGCAGGCCATCTGGCGTTTGAAGGTATGTGTGGTTATGGCATCCCTGGGACCGTGACCAGCCCCTCAACAACCCGCGAGGACAGCAGGTTACAATACTAACAATGTATCTAGAAAATGATCATTGAATGCCAGCAGCACCCGGACTACCAGCACGCTATGCAGACGCTTCTTGATTTGGCCGAGCAATATGGCCGCCACGCCAGGGTGCTCGGCCAGGAAGGTTCCGGCACCGCCAAGGAGGCCAGGTCGTCTAGCCTCGGCCAGGCCGAGGCTGACCTGAAGGCACTGATCGAGCGGTTTGCCAATGGCACTTCGACGGACGACCTTTGGGCCGCCATCGGCCAGATCTACCGCGACGCCGACCGTGATCCTGAGCTACGTGACTGGTTCAGAGACACCGACGCTTATATTCGGAGGTGTTTGAAAGAGCAGGGCTATATCCTTGACGATTCATCGACAGAGGAGTGGAACCATCTCTACGACCACGGCACCTATCTCTTGCGGGAGAAGTACAAGGCTCACACGGACCGGATCGTCGACGAGATCAAGTTCCTAACTGATCAGTTCGACCAAGACCCGCAGAACAAGGCCTTCGGACAGGCCGTGAAGAAGCTGTTCACCGATCTGGGCAACGACGAGAATGGGAAGCCCAAGTTCAAGAAGCATCTCGTCAAAGACCTGACGGAAGTCATTATCCCGGCCATCTTCGAGAATGTGGCGTACATCCCAGTTCCTCGCATCGAGTTCTCGGACCACCAGATGGATGCCGTCATTGAGAACCTCGTCTTCGAGAGCGACAACTTCACTCCCAATCTGATGGATGTCCACAGTGAGAACTATGTTCGCTGGGGACGCAAGAAGATCACATCGAAGAGCAAGCACTCTGTCGAGGTTCACGTCTCTGGCATCCAGATGGATCTGCGCGATGTGAGCTATTACGTTAAGCGGAAGGAAGGCTTCCCATCTCTCACCGACACGGGCCGCGCCGATATCTTTATGGGCGGAGACGGCTTCTCGTTCAAGCTCAAGATATCAACGCCTGACGAGAAGGACGCTCAGAAGTTTTTCAGGGTCGATAAGGTTGACGTGGACGTCAAGAACCTCAAGATCAAGCTGCATGAGTCCAAGCACAAGCTTCTGTTCAGCATTGCGCAGCCGCTCCTTCTGAAGGTGATGCGACCGGCTCTCCAGAAGGCGCTGGGCAAGGTGATCCGGGACAACTTCAACGAGCTGGACCAGCTCCTCTTCAAACTCAAACAGGAGGCCGACCGTGGTCTCGAGCAGGCCCAGTCTGATCCTGAAAACATCCCCAACATTTACAGCCGATACGCTTCGGCTGTACAGCGCCAGGTCCTCGACGGAAAGAAGAAGGCCGAGCAGGTGGCGGCCGACAAGAAGGTCAACTACGCTGTGACGCAGAACGATAGCATATTCCCCGACATCAAGCTGCCGGGCGGCATTAGCTCCAAGGCTACCGAGTACCGAGAGCTGTCGCTCAAGGGAGACAAATGGGAAAGCCCCGTCTTCTCAATTGGTAAGGCTTCGAAGAGCAGCGACCTCCCCCCGGCACCTCAAGTGGTGAGGAAGCCGCACCCGGTTGCCACTGGCACCACGGTCTAGGATTTACTGGCAGGTCAGAGATCGCTGGCACAGGCCGGCGTTCAAGCCATGTAAAAGCAATACTGCATTCGGAGGCCCAACGTGATCCTCATATTTGCGTCGCACCTCTTGGTACTTTTCCAGATTCATGATTTTTCTTTTCTTGTCTGGCTTTGATTCATTTTCCTCGCTCTTTTCCGTTTTCTTCTTTCACTTTCATCCGAACTCTGAACTACCAATTCCTGTTGTTTCTTCGTCGAGCTGCGTTTTCAGGGAGAAATCTCTACTCTGATAATCATACCCGTGTACTTATTTCCTCTGGCGCAATAGGGTTTCCCCTAGTAATCATAATGCCGAATGGACTCATATTTTAAGAACCTTGCCACCAGAACTTGTGGCGTTCAAACAAATCCTTGGTATAACGGTGCAAACCCGCTGACATATGACTGTAGATAACCAGAATGCTGTTGAGAGCCGCATTTGATGACTGGGATTTAAGAAATGGAAATTATGATGTAATTGTAGCCCAGAACGAACCGTCATCCGTAACATGCACATACGTGTGACTTTCCTAGCTAATTTACCACGAACTAATAGAGCAGCGATGTAGTTCTGACTTCTTTTCCTTTTTCCTTGGGCAGGAATATGGTGTGCGAGAATAGTTGCCGCCGTGATGGGAACCGGTGTAAACGACCTACAGGAAATGACATGGAAGCCAAACTGAGGTTGCCTGTTGCCTGTGCCTAAGAGCAATCTGGGCACGTATGCAGGTGGCTCCCCGCCCTTACCCATGTCATGCCCCACTTCTCTTGTGTACCTATCGATATCGATTGATGCACCCCAAGTCCATCTGGGCAATTTTTTTTTTCTTATCCTGGCTTCATGGAAACCTCGTTTTGAGCCGCAGCGCTACAGTTAGCGACTACTTCTCACCAGGGTTTCTGCGCTTGTCGCACCGACAATACTTCCGTCTGGCCAGCTCAAGAAAAACGTCGAAATTAGCCCACGAAAAACTTCCAACCCCAACCCCAAGATGGCCAAAAGAAAGCGAGATGCGGCGGCGCTCACAAAACACGACAACGGACCAACGCAGCAGGCAAACAAGCGCGCCAAAGCTCCAGCAATGGCCCCGCCTCAGGCCACTGCTGCTGCCCAGGTGGTAGTGCAGATAGTCGCTGGCTCCTACGACCGTGTGCTCCACGGGCTCACGGCCAGCATATCAACCAGCAAGGAAACGGTTTCGGTCGAGTTTGCGGACACATTTCTCTTCGACGCACACAACTCGGCCATAAAGTGCCTGGCTGTATCCCCACCTTCGGCGCCAGCACCGGGGCAGAGTCAGAGTGTAATGCTGGCGACGGGCGGGACGGACGAGCGGATCAACGTCTACACCATATCAGCGCACCCGCCCCGACGCGATGCCCAGCAGCAGCTGATCTCGTCGCTTGCCCCAAGACCGGTGCTCGAGAACCCAAAGAACCGAGAACTTGGTACACTACTACACCACTCGTCCACCGTCACGAAACTAAGTTTCCCGACTCGATCCAAGCTCATGTCCGCGTCCGAAGACTCAACCATTGCCGTAACAAGGACGCGGGACTGGTCGCTCCTCTCGGCCATAAAAGCGCCAATCCCCAAGGCCTGGGGGCGGCCTAGCGGTGACACGGCGCCACTCGGCGGCGTTCCCTCGGGTGTCAACGATTTTGCCGTCCATCCCAGCATGAAGTTGATGATTAGCGTCAGCAAGGGCGAGCGGTGCATGCGCCTGTGGAACCTGGTCACAGGCAAGAAGGCTGGCGTGCTCAACTTCGACAAGGGCCTTCTTCACCAAATAGGGGAGGGCAAGCTCTCGATGGGCGAGGGCCGGAGCGTGGTGTGGGGGTCGGCCGACGGCGATGACGAGTTTGCCGTCGCGTTCGACCGGGAGGTGCTGGTCTACGGCATGGACGGTACACCCCGGTGCAGGGTTGCTGGCAGCACCAAGACCAAGGTGCATCGGGTCCGCTATCTGCAGATGGGCGAGGATGGCGGCAGCTTCCTGGCTGTGTCAACCGAGGATGGCCGCATATGCCTGTACTCCACCAGAAGCAAGGATCTACGACAGCCCGAGACCGGAGAGGGTGCAGAGGGGAAGGGTGAGCAGGTCCTTACCGCCATGCTGGTCGGGTGGCTCGGAGGCCGCGAGCGTGGAATGAACAGTAGAATCAAGGACTTTGTGGCTTTGCCAGGGGCTGCGGTAGGCGGAGCGAAACCTCAGTCATGCATAATTGTCTCGGGTAGCAGCGATGGCAAGCTCGGGGTCTGGAGGCTAACGCGAGAGGAGCTGGCCACAGCCCATGGATCCGGAGGTGTGAAGCCGGTGGGAAAGCTTGTGGGGAGCTACGAGACGCAGAACCGCATCACTTGTATCACAGCATTCGAAATGATAGCCAGGCCGGAGGGAGCGGATAACGAGAGCAGCGAAGACGAGGAAGGAGGTGTAAGCGACGAGGACGACTTCACCCACGAATAGATGACCGAGGCGGTTGGCAGACGAAGAACAATATACCCTTTCGAGCAGTTTTGATGAGGTGTTCGTCTAGACTCTACCATCATCCGCGCCGCCACGCCACCATGGTGGGCGGAGCCGGCGGTCGAGATAGAGATGCATGTATCGCAGCATCATCCAAGCCATTGAATGATACGATGACTGCGGTGCATTACCCTTTGGTCAACTTGTGTGTGTGTGTGTGTGTGTGTGTGTGTGTGTGGG
>PYSQ01000564.1:0-18594 GCA_003049435.1 Nakataea oryzae | reverse complement strand
CTCTCGCTCGTTGCTTGCAACTCTCTGTCGCCCGACTCGCATGCTCCAGGGCTAAAGCCCGTCCGCTTCGCAGCGTCGCGTGCGGCAGGGGAGTTGGCATTTTTGGGGGCTTACATATGCAGCCGAGCCGCCTGGATCCGGGGAGAGAGAGGCAGACAGTGAGGAGAACAGCGGCAGATTTGAGTTTGGGCGGCAAAGCATCCCCGGCGCCGAGGCCCAGGCCTGGTGAGGAGCAAGACGGCCCAAGCCTGGCCACGAAGCGAGAGGGGAAAAAAGGGAGAGACAGACACAAAGAAAGAAAACAAAGAGGCAGAAACAACAAAGAAAAGCAGCACCAACCACCTGTCAACGGTGGCCGCACAGCTCCTCCATCGGTGACCACCATTGGGCTTCTGTCTGATCCTGTCGTCGGGCCGTGCGGGCTGCCTGCGCTGTCTGCCAGGGGACCTTCCTGGCCGGCGCTAAGCCCATCCATCCATCCCTGGCCTGTCCTGCGGTGCTGCTCCCCAGAGCCCAGGCTGCCCTGCCCCGCACCCGCAATCTGGAGTCTCGGGCAGATACTCGGCGATCCCTCTTTTTTTTTTTCTCCTCTCGTGATCATCACAGCCTCCCCCCCTAAAAAAATCATTCTAATAAGAGAGCCCTGTCCGCCCTTGCCCCTCTCACCTCCACCCTTCCCGGCACCCTCCCAGCAACGACACATTAAAAGCTTCGCCGTCGCCCCGCCCAGTTCTCTTCCGACGCGAGGTATTCCTGGCCCTCCCTGCCTCTCGCGGCCCGACGCCGACGCGCGCTCCGCCCCGGGGAGCCTGCTCAACGACGGTCCGATTCGTCCTCTGGAAAAGCGGAACGACAACAGAGTCAAGCCCGCGAGACGATGCAGGTGGAGACACAAATTTTGAAGGACCTGTCAGAGCCACCGCCCTGGCCCTGATCGATCGCGCCATCTCGACGTTCCCATTCGCCCGTCTCCGCCCGTCGGTCGAGCCCGAGCCCGCCGTTGCTGCCATCTGCCTCGTCTGACGAGCCCTGCCCTGCCACCATCGACCCGGAAAGCCGAGAGGAAACGAGGTTAGCGAACACGCAGGAGGACAGATAGGAACAGCCCAGGCGTGAGAACAATAGAACTGGAGGACGCCGAAGGGCACAACAAGCACAAGGAAGGAATCCCAAAAAACGGCCGTTCCGGAGCGACCCACAGAGGCCGGTCATGTCTCCCAACCCGGGCCTCGACGGCTCAACGTCGCTGGCACCACCTCCCTCCGACACGAACCCCCTCTCGCCGGCTCCCAGCGAGCCGCCACCCCCACCGAACCCAGCCTCGGATCCGCGGCTGGTTGGCCAGGCCGACGGCGATGTCAGGTCGACCTCGCCGTCGTCTCTGCGCGACCTGCCCGCCGACATCTTCAAGATCCCGGCGTCGGCGGCCCTGCAGCTGCTCGGCGACGGCGTCGAGGCCCTCGTGCGCCTCACCGGAGACATACCGCCCTCGCCGGCGCCCGAGAGGCCCGAGATGCCGCACATGCGCGGCATGGACGCCGAGAAGAAGAACATTGTCCGCTCGCACTCTGAGCGCACCCTGGTCCGCCTGCGCGCCGAGGCCGAGGCCGCCGCGAGGCGCGAGCAGTCGGCGGCGCAACCGCCAGAAGGCGCCGACGTGGACGGGGTCCAGCTGCGCGGCGGCGGCGGCGGCAGGGGCGCGGCGCCGCCGCCGTCGTCGCCGGAGCCGTACGTGGTGGTGGGGGCCAACTCTCAGCCCGTCAACGTGCAGCACAGCGCCATCACGCGCAAGTTCTACAGCCGCAACCCGCCGCCCATCAGCATCGGCGACTACCTGCTGCGGCTGCACCGCTTCTGCCCGGCCAGCGCGGCCGTGTACCTGGCGGCCTCGGTCTACATCACTCGTCTGGCCATCGACGAGCGCGCCATCGCCGTGACGCGGCGCAACGCGCACCGCCTGCTGCTGGCGGCGCTGCGCGTGGCCATGAAGGCGCTCGAGGACCGGTCGTACCCGCACCGCCGCGTCGCGCAGGTGGGCGGCATCAGCGTGGCCGAGCTGACGCGCCTCGAGATCAGCTTCTGCTTCCTGGCCGGCTTCGAGCTGCTCGTCTCGCCCGAGGCCATGCGGCGCCACTGGCTCGTCATGCGGGACTCGCCCATGGGGCCGTCGCTCGGCGGATTTGGCGACTTTGAGTCGGCCCCGGCGCTCGAGATGACGCTGCCCAGCAGGCACAAGAAGGAGGCGCACGCGACGGAGGGGTAGCGCCACTGCTGAGAAGTGATGCCCAGCACGATTGATGGCGGTCACCAAGATCCTTTTTCTTTTTTTTTTTTTTTTTTTTCTTTTTTCTCTTTTTTTTCTCTTTTTTTTTTAGCCTGGCATTTACTCGAGGAAAATCGCATCGTTACCACAGCGAAAAGCACGTTGCGTTTGCTTGTCTGCATTGCTTGTTTTGTCGACGCTACAGCGGGTTTTGTTCTTTGGCCTGGCGGCTGTGGAGTCTCTGGTTTCGGAGATCGCCTCCGATGCATATAATGTTGCTAGCTTTTTGTCCAAATCCTCGGCCGAGCATTATTGTCCTTTCCGGCCCATGATAACTGATACCCAGATGGAGATATCGAGAGCAATATCACCTGGTCACGCACACATGGCTGTAGCAAAATATCAAAGCCCTCATGGACAGATGCAAAAGCACCGTCGCTCACTGCGCTAGATTGGCAAGAATAAATGCCAGGGTCCAGGTCCACGCCGTTGCCAGCGGCAATCATCGGCCTTTCCAGGAGCCACTATCTCGCGCCCACTCACACTGCGTACCCCGCTTCCGTTATCTCGGCGCATCTTTGACTCGCGGCTCGGCGTTATCGTTGCGCCTGCTTGGATCTGTGCGACGGCTCGAGCCCTCGCTTTGATGCGATGAGGGGATATTCGGTTCTTGTGGGGGTACGACTCTCCTGTCGGCTGCCCTGCTGGCGACGATATCTAGACCTGAGACAAAGCACTGCTGAGACTGTCGGGACTACTCCACAGCGTGTGACCAGCACTTCTCCCCGCCAGCTCGCGACCCTCGGCCGCCACCTGCATATTCTCCCGCCGCAGTTGACCGCGGCCCCGTCCCCGTCCCCAGCGCACGCGACTATACGTCAGCAGCCGCGGGGCTACTGCACCACAGCTGCCGCCGCCCCCCGCACTCGCCCTCGGTGGTGCGACAGCAGCCGCCACAACCACCCATTGACATCCCGCGACATCGCGAGACCGGCGCTGCCGCCCACCAGAACAATGGCGACCATGACCAGCTACGACGAGATCCTCAAGGGCAAGTACCCCGCCAAGGAGCATGCGCGGCGCACCGTCGAGGCCCTGCGCGCCAAGCTGCCCGACGTCAAGGGCGTGCTCTACCTCGAGGGCCAGAAGACCAAGATGATCGAGGACAATGACGGCGAGGAGCACTTCCGGTATGTCTGTGTCTGTATCGGTGTTCCCCAGCGCCGCCCTGTCCCCAAACCGCAGCAGGAACTGACACCGTCCTCCCGTCCTCCCGTGCTCCCCGCACCACAGCCAACGGCGCTACTTCTACTACCTCACCGGCTGCGAGCTGCCCGACTGCCACTTCGTCTACGACATCGCCACCTCGCGCTCGACGCTCTTCATCCCCCCCGTCGACCCGGAGTCGGTCATCTGGTCCGGCCTGCCCATGTCGGCGGCCGAGGCGCTCGAGCGCTACGACGTCGACGAGGTCCGCTACACCAACGAGGTCAACGCCGTCCTGGCCGGGCTCGCCTCGTCGGCGCCCTCCCCGGCCACCGTGCACGCCATCCCCAGCCAGGTGTCGGACAGCGTCACCTTCCTGGGCTTCGGCGACAAGGACCTGACGCTGCTCAAGGACGCCGTCGAGCGCGCCCGCGTCGTCAAGACCCCCTACGAGCTCGCCCTCATCGCAAAGGCCAACGAGGTCTCGGGCGCCGCGCACCGCGCCGTGCTGGAGCGCGTCCGGAAGGCCAAGAACGAGCGCGAGCTGCACGCCGTGTTTTTGTCCGAGTGCGTCGCGCGCGGCGGGCCCAACCAGGCCTACGGGTCCATCGTCGCCGCCGGCAGGGCCGCGGCGACGCTGCACTACGTCAAGAACAACGAGCCGCTCGACGGCAAGCTCAACCTGCTGCTGGACGCGGGGTGCGAGTGGGACTGCTACGCTTCTGATATTGTATGTTGTCTTTGCTGCCGTCTCTTGCGGCCTTTGTGTTGTCGCCTCCCTTTATTCCCCCGTTTCCTATACTGATCACACATAATCCCCTCCAGACCCGGACGTTCCCCATCTCGGGCAAGTTTACGCCCGAGTCGCGCGCCATCTACGACATCGTCCTGCGCATGCAGCTCGAGTCCATCGCCATGCTCAAGGAGGGCGTGGTCTGGGACGACGTGCACGTGCACGCGCACCGCGTCGCCATCGAGGGCCTGCTGTCGGTCGGCATCCTCAAGGGCGGCACCGTCGACGAGATCCTCAAGGCCCGCACCAGCGCCGCCTTCCTGCCCCACGGCCTCGGCCACTACCTCGGCATGGACACCCACGACACGGGCGGCAACCCCAACTACGCCGACCCGGATCCCGTCTTCAAGTACCTCCGCGTGCGCGGCACCCTGCCGGCCGGGAGCGTGGTCACCGTTGAGCCTGGCGTATGTGTAGCCTTTCTTGCTCGTTGGCCCGCGCGTTTGTCTCGTTTGGCCGACCAGGACTGCTTGCTAATCCTTTCCAACGATAGATCTACTTCTGCAACTTCATCATCGAGCCGTACCTCAAGGACCCGGTCCACTCCAAGTACATTGACAGCGCCGTCCTGGACAAGTACTGGGATGTCGGTGGAGTCAGGTGTGTATCTACATTCTATGCCATTTCCCCTCCTCGTTGCTTCCCAAGCCGTTGCTAACCCCTCCACCCGTCTAGAATCGAGGACAACCTTGTCATCACCAAGGATGGCTACGAGAACCTTACCACGGCAGTCAAGGATCCTGTAGAGCTGGAGAAGATCATCTCTTCTAGCTAGATCACTAGATAAATAAGCTTCAAATCAGACGTTGTCAAATATACTCGGAAACTTTGTGCAAGAGATCTTGGCCGGGAACCCGTATCGCAAACCAATCATGCTGCGTTGGGCAACGGTGGTCGCCAGGAGAAAGTCTGGTACTCCATGGCCTCAGGTATCTGTCTCGAGAGTCTCCGAACCAGCCACCTTTGACCACCCCAGTTCTAGAGAATTTGGCCGGGAGAGCCTTGGATCGTCGACAACCAAGGTAGGAGATTCTCCTACCTCGTAGCACTGGATATTGGCACGTAGACAGGCTCGGGACAGCCACTTGCTCCGATAAGAAGCAACTGACAATCAGCAGCCTTGCAATTTCTTGGTTCATGCAGATCCGTGCAAGCCCTACCAGCCCGGCGGCTTAGAGGACTTGGGGCTGTCCGTGGCCGAGCGGTTCGTCTAGGCTGGCAGCAAGGGGGAGCAATGTGGCTTTTAGCACAGGGAATGCACATTTCCAACGCCCAGTGACAGCGTACTGGACTGGGAGGTCAAGCACTTGACAACATCCCAGTCCAGGTATGCCTCAACAGAGACGTTGCCAGGTACTAGGGTATGGATCCCCCAAGACGCTATCGATGCCCTCATGACAATGGATACTTAACCATGGCCTCCTGCCGTTTTCCCAGCTCCCTTTGCCCAGAATGAATTACAGGGTCTGCGATCTTGCCATTCGTTTACCGCCCATGTTCGAGATCGAGCGTCTGATTGGGCTAGCCTCCCATCCTGGAAGCGAACTTGCCACTGATGATATTTTTCCTGTCAGCGGAAAGGATTACGGGTGACAGGCCGGGCATCCACGTTTTTCCTAATCTACTCTATGACTAGGCTACGTGTGCGTCGTACTTTTAAAGTCCGAATGTGTCACTACCAGGCGGCCAGCACCGTTGATTGCGCTTCTTTTGCCCGTGCCACGATCTCTGGCTGGCCATACTTTGTCAGGGTCTGGGAAACCTCTTTATTAGCCCGAACTGCCGCTTCTTGGAGCAAGGGTGGCAATTTAGAAGAGCACTATGGGTATGACGGGAGGAAAATAATATCTGGACGGGAGTCAGACATTGATAAAAATGTTTTTTCTTTCTTTTTTTTTATCTACCTACAACACTCGTAGACCCATAGAGACAGTTGAACTCAACTTGGGGGGTTCAAGATCGCGCGAACCACCATCGATTCGCGTGACCTTGAGCCCCCGAAGTCGAGTTCAGCTGTCTACATGGGTCGTCAAACAGCCCTCCCTCCCTCCCATATGATTGCCACTGAGGCTACAATAGTCAGACATCCTCCGTCCCCAACACCTCCCCACGCGGCCATCCTTGATCAACTTGACATATGATATGTTCTGTAGTCCGGCAAGCTCGCTGGGGCGCCCCAATCGACGCCTCAGCGAGTTTGCCAGGCCACAAAGCTCATCAAATGCCAAGTCAACCAGGGAGTCCCCCCCCTCCCTACCACCCACGATCCGCGACGCCCACCTAAAGGCCTAGCTACCGCCTCACGATGGAGGACTGTGTGATGCCCGCAATTTTGCTTGTTTGGGTCTGTGATATCTTGCTGTCGCGGAGATCTTGTGAAGATTGCTGGCCGACATTCTTGAGGGCATGTTTTTGTGTCGGGGATTTATACAGCTCATGGTCGTGCCCAGCAGCCAAGCTTGAAGCTCAGCGCTAGGACACCAGGAAATAGATCCGAGGTCGTCTGCGATAGAAATATATGGAAGAATAGTTAGCGTGATGGAACCAAAATATCTGCGGGTGATGGGAAGTCAATAAAAATATGCGTCATGGCAGAATGCTCACCTGTTCTGCGTTTTCTTGTGTGTTGCTCTTGCCGCCGCAAATAGGCCATCAGAGGCGGACCAGCTTAAGTATGCAGGTGTCTTGCTGCCAAACCTGTGGCTCATGGGTATCGTGTCAGTATCCAGGAGCAGCAAGTGCGCTACATACTTTCCAGTGCAATCAAGGAATCAATATGGGATGACTATGCGGCGAATTTTGGGAGTGATTGGGAAGTGCTTCAGATATTCTATGCCTCCATGCCAGGGAGGCATAGAATAGAAATCTCTCTCGACTCACGCTTTAAAATTCCACCAGCGGGGTGAATAGCCAAGGCTGGCACCAGGGCCAGAGCACCCCCCTCGGGGAGAAAAGAACAGATACAGATACAGGGACAAAGGGATGGACTTGCCAATCCCTGCGCGAGGAGAAGAGAATCTATAATCATCATCCGCTGGAGGAGGTTTGGGCACAGGGGCGGGCAGGTGGACAGACGAGCGAGGCAGATGCGGGGTGAAAAGAGAACAAAAAGAAAGCTGTACTTACTTTTGTCAGGGTGGTGATGAGGCGGTGGCGAGCCTATCCTCTGCGCAAGCTCTTTGCCATAGCGAGCTAGTGCATCTTCGGTGTTGGAAGGTCGAGCCAGATCATACATGCGAGCGGAAGAGTGGAGGGCGAGGCTAAGGAGGAAGGATGAGGTGATGACGGATCGCTGACGACCCGGCAGGACATTGATGGGAGCCAAGAGTAGAGAGGTCTGCACGATAATTTGTATCAGGCGCTGATCAGGCTTTGATGAGTGATGGTAGTGGGATGGATGTAGAAGTGGGGACTGATGGCTGGAGCTGGTGTGGCTTGGACAGATTGAAGTCAGAAGATCTTTGTTGGAGGTTGTGCGAGTGAAGACGAGGGGAGGAAAACTCCCGAGGAGGAGGGAAGGGGACGGGCTTTATATAGGCGTGTTTTGCGAGCCAAATCACTATTCAATGGGGTCACGTGGACTAGGGCTGGCTGATCCGGCAACTACGAGAGCTTCTTCACTGTTCTTTTAGAATCCAGCGTTATTGGGGTGACGTAGAGATTTTGGGACTAGAACTCGTAGGGCAGGAGCGGCGTGCGTGGAAGGTGTGCGTGTAGAGCTCCGGGCTGGACTGTCCGGGTGGGCTGGGGGTGCACCATAAGGACGGGTCCCCTCCTCTAATCCGGCACGGCAACGAGCAATGGGACATGCCTTGATGGGCAAGAGAAACAGTGGCCATTCTAGGTAGCACCGAGGCGAATATGATCATGAAACATGCTGCCATTTTAGCAGGTATACGCTGGGCCTTGATATTACAGGCTAGATGGTCCTGGAGATGCTGCTCAAGACGCCAGACTGTTATCTTGATACGTGTAGTTCACTATGGGAGTCATGATTACAAGCTGCGAGCACAAAGAAGCGACTTTCTGGAGGCGCAAAGCCTGGTACAGGTATCGCAGGTATATCTCTTGGTGGCCATGGCTTCCCGTAAGGCAAAACAGCCAAATGCACGACCGTGAACATGCCAGCGTGGAGGCCGATCATGGGAGCTGAATGCATAGCTTTGGGCTTGCCGACTTGAAGGCCGGAAATGCGAAGTGGATCCATATTACCCAAGGCAAGCTGTGCCTTACTGTGAGGCATCTATGCCTTGCTCTTGGAGCACTACAGCTCGCCCAGCACCACTTCGACCTACGACATCCCAGCCAAAGCCGCCAAAAGACGCCACTATGCTGCCTGCAACATGTCATTCCAGTCACCATTTTCTCTCGTTAAACATCTCGGTGCAGATTCCCATGCCTACTGTGTCGCTGGTCTTCCTACGCATGGGCGGTCCCCCTGCGAGATCCCTTCCAGAGAGGCTACACAGCCTTGACCTTGGAGCTGAGTGCTCTGCGTACAAGCAAAAGCGTTCTAGACAGTGATAATCGGGTCCGGTCAAGGAGTGTATCAAAGATGATGCGCTTTCGGACAGCGGCCTTGCCAGAATCTTGGCGACCTTTTTCCTGGCCAGCGCTTCGATGTGCTCATCATCTTTGGCGAAAGCGCGCATACTAAGCAGCCAAAGAGGCGCTCGCCTTGCGTCGAACTATGCAGCGCCCACAAGGACACTCGATCTTTCCGGTGCGGCAAGACTGACCGCTGCAGCCCGCGTGAAACAAAGGTGTTTCTTTTCGGTGCTCCCTTCCTCGTAGCATGCCTTGGATATCTGGGTCAAAGGAACTCTGGAAATACAAAGGGAGTTTGCACTTTCTTTTTCTCACCGAGACCGCAGGTTGGAAGTGATTGGGGGCAGGGCGGCAAGGTCGGATGGTAAGAAAGCCTTTGCCGTGTTTCGTTCGACATCACTCTAGGAGACTTGGGTCGAAGATAAGAAGACGGAAATTTCGTTTATGACTTCATGACAGCATTTCTATGTGCAGCCAACCAGTTTCTACACACAGACGATAGACAAGGCATCTACCGAGAGCATCCAGACGCGGAGCCGGACTTTCCTTGCTGTTTTGAGCCGGAGCCGTTGCTCTGGCCGGCGTTCTTATTCTGGTCACCACCGCTCTTCTGGTTGCCGCCGTTCTTCTGACCAGCACCAGTGTTCTGACCAGCACCAGTGTTCTGACCAGCGCCGCCGGCGGCAGGAGCGGGCTGGGGTGCGGCCCCGCCGGCGCCAGAGAAGGTGAAGTCGATGCAGCTCATGTAGGTCTGCTTGGCCTCGACCGGGCTGTCCCACCACCACTGCACCACGCAGAAACCTGCGGTGGCGCACTTCTCAGGCAGGCTGGCGGGCATGGTGACGCTGAAGTCGGTGTTGTTCTTGGCGACGCCCGTCTTGGTGGAGGCGTAGTTGTCGAACTCGATCATGGGCGTGCCGATGATGGTGTTTGTGGCCGTGTCGACGACGCTGACGTTGGCGATGCCCGAGTGCGGTGCCGTGATGGCCACCTTGAAGGGGACGACCTGGCCGGGCGAGAACTTCTGGACGCGGTCCGGGGTGCTGTCGGAGAAGGGGATGCCCTTGCACAGCTCGAGCTGGCACTTTGACGGGTCGGCCAGCTGCTTCAGGTTCTGCTGCAGCTGCTGGATGTTGCCGTTGGCGTCGCCCTTCTCGGCGTTGAAGGCCTGCTCGCCGCAGGCCGCCTTGAAGCCTTGGCCGGCAATGCGCCGCGGGGGGCTGGTGACGGAGCCGTGGCCGAAGACGCCGGTCGCGGCGAGGAGCAGAAGACTTGCGATGGATGCGGTCTGCATGTTTGCTTGGTGTCTTTGTTGAAGGGATGAGATATAGGGCTTGTGACGAGATGGATTCCGCGCGATAGATGCCAGCTAGCTGGAAGTCCTTCTTGGGCAGGTGTGCCTAGTCGGCCGATCTTGGAGGGCAAAAGAGGGTATATATGGGCTGAACGAAAGTGTAATCAGATGGCTGGCTGTAGAGAATGAACGTGGTAAGAAAGGCCGGCGGGACTCCTGGTGAGTTGCAAGCCAAAAAAAGGACTCGGGGTAGCTGGGCAAAGACACCTCTTTATGTCCTTTCCGGGCAGCACCGGTGCAGCCCGGAGCACGATACCCCCTGCCGGTCTGTCATCGCATCTTCCGCAATGCGGGCGCACCCAGGGCAAACGTTTTGGTGCTCCAGCAGGGGTCACCCCACGAAATTTGCTGGCTCAAGGGGAAACGCATAGGGGTAGAAGCATTGGGATGGGAGGGCGTGATCCACAGTGGCAGCCAGGAACCCTTGGCTTTCGGAGAAATAAGCAGAGAGAAAAAGCCGGCGCACCAGGCAAAGCAGCTCTCGCATTCGCCTGCTTTCCAGCTCGAGCCATGCGGGTGTGGATGAGGGGGCAGGAGGGGCAAGGGGACTTCAGACGGTGATGAAATGCGATTCAATGCCAGTTGAAACGGGCCTGTAGTGGCTTGCTGAGCGGCAGCATGGGGAGACCTTGCCGCGGTGCGCCGGGCTGGAGCGCCTCCACCCGCTTTGCTTGCGCCCGAATGGATGGCGGAGCCGAGAGCGAAGGTTGCGATGGTGTTGAGCCTCAGGGACGGTGGGGACATCGGATTCTGCCGACCTTAGCGCCAGGGCGACAGATTGGACGGCAGGGTGGGGGTTCAGGGGTAGCATGGAGTCAGACCCGCTCTCAACTCGCATAGCGGGGCCAGTCCACTGACAGGGCCGCTTGTGGTCCCTAAAAATGGCTGCATGATGTGCTGTGCCGTCGATCCTCGGCGCTTGGGGCTGCCCGCTCAGCCTCGTGAACCGGCTGTCTACACGCGTGGTCGGCCAGTAACACAGCTTTTTCGTTTGCCAGGCGAGACCGGCTGGCCTGGGGCTGTCTGCAGCCAGACAGTCATGCGTCGAAACCCAAAAACACGCCGACGCCAAACGGGTGGACGCCGCTCGACGACTCCAAAGCTTAAGGCCCAACCTGTGTTCAGGCACACAGGATACCCTTGGCCTGGAACGTGAGCTGTCGCCAGGCGTGGTTAAAGTTTGCGGCAGAACGCCAGAGCCCGGCGGCCAGGAACGACTTCTTTGCCGCCCAACTGCAGACCTGTCGATGCCCGCGGGGCCTGCCACGAGTCGTTTGACACAAACCCGGGGCAAATCAATGCGGTCCATGATTAAGGCTATCGCCCAGCGCCAGTCAGACGATCGCCCCTCCCGGCCAGATCGGGATGGCATGGCAGCTGTCACGCCTCAGAGCGATGGGCCAAAGGGGGTGTTTCCCAAAGGCTAAAAATCCAGAATTCCAAGGAAGTAGGGTACCTAAGTACTTTGCACTGTCGTTGGTCAAGATACAACAGCCTGGGTGGCAAGTCACCACAAACATGAAACAGACGCCAGGCTCCTCCTCCCTCATTCCGCCAGTCAAGTCACCCCTCGCGACTCGCCAGCATGCCCCGCAAAAGGTGTCGCGTCGTTGACACACGCACAACAACGCTCTGCCGCCAATTCTCCGCCAGCAGGACGGCGGCGTCCTGATAGTCGGCAACCACCACTATGCCGTCGCCGTCCTGGCTGCTGCCGGCCTCAGTCCGCGATCCTCTATCGGGCTCATTCTCGGAGGCACACTGCCGCTGGCGACTGGTGCGGTTCACCTGTTCCCTGGGCCTGCGCCTGCGCACCCTCATCGCGACGGGGGCGCGTGCGCCCGGCAGAGCACTTTGGGGGACTGCTGGCTCCGGCGCAGCGACTATTATCTCCTGAAGCGCGGTGGCTGCTTCTGGTGCAGGGATCGCTGGCTCCGGTGGAAGGACCGCTGGCGCGGGCGTCGGGCTATTTGCGCGTGCATCAGGCGGTGCGACCAGGCCTTGCTGATGAAGGTTGTTCGCCAAGCTCGACTGGACGATATCGAGAGAGTACACCGAGTCGGACTCCAGGTCGTCCGCGAGTCGAGTAAAGGGAGGAAGCTCCAGGAAACTCGGTCGGCGGGCCCCTGCTGCCGCATGGTTGGCCTTGGCCGGGGTGGACGGGCGATCCACTGCAATGTCGCTCTTGCTGTCCATCAGGCCGAAGCTGCGTCGGAGCTCCAGCACAGACTTTTGGTAGTCCACCGCGCACGGCCGGGGCCGCGGGGCAGGGAGGGAAGTTGGCCGGGGCCGAGTCCCAGGCTCTCGGTCTGGAACATGTCGCGGCTCTGTGCTCCGCTGGGAGCTATGTTTGCTTGGCTCGCAAATCTGAACTGATCGACGGTGGCTACTCGGCTTCGCCTCGCGGCTTGGCCCGGAGCGCTGCAGATGCTCCCTTGGAGGACATGACGGTCGTCTACCTGGCGCCGTCATCGAACCTCTTCTTCGTCGACTCCCCCTGCTCCCTTGCCGGCTGAGTGGCGGTTGCTGTGTGCCTGCTTCTAGCCTGACCTCGAGGCGATCCAGGACCTCGAGCACGGCTCGCAGAATTGTTGCGTCGCTGGGTATGTCGTCCTTGCGGCGAACTGTAGGCTTGTCCCATCTGGGTTTGCGAGTTTGCACAACCATTGTGTCGCTTCTTTGAGCCATCACGGCTGGTGCCGGATGGGTGAAAGCCGGTATGTTGATGTCGAGACTGGCCGCTGTCTGGGAGGATGAAGGGCAAGATACTCTTTAACTATGGCTGCACTACTTGCTTGCTCGAGATCCAGTCTCCTTGAAAACATCTAACCCAAGCTCTCAGTCCATCTCGAGCAACGTCAACAGGCCTCGTCAACATGCACCACGAGGGCCCAAACGGCAACTGTCGATGCAACGAAATCTGACGTGGGAATACACATATGTAAGCTAACCCCAGGCCCCCAGCGCTAACTTTATTTCCGCTTTGAGTAGGCTAACCGGCACATTATCGTCGATCGCAGATCAACCCAATTGCGACGGCATCCCGCCACTAGCGGTCTCCGCTGGGGGAAGATCCTTTGTACGCAGGGCACGTCCAATTACGACACAGGGCAATTAAACCGCTGATTATCCCACCACGTGGGCCCCCCTCCGCGGAAGATAAATCGATTGTATTTGCTGGCGGCCAGCCTTTGGACCGGGATGGACGCCTCACTGCTCGCGGGCTTATCTCGACGCCAACAATGCGATCATGGGACGGAACGACGGCAAGTGCCAGAGCTGACACGCATGGTTCGTCGCATCCGTCTGACCACCACTCGACTTTGCCGTCCCCGCGCTTGGGCTACACGTGCTCGAGATCGAGGCTTTATACACCGCTCGGGCCGCCGCAATGACGGGCCTCCGCGCGGGGCCCCACCCCGCCTCCGTCCCGAAGGCATCGCTGCACTCGATACTTGCCGAATGCGAGGGTCGCATCCGCACGGCGAGTGTCGAGCGTAGACAGGGAGGGGGGGACTTATTTCGGAGCGGGGTGCACGCTGGGGAGAATTCTGCTCAAGACGAGCCATACACACTTGGGATTTGAGAAGACGACCTATCCTGGATGGCCGACCATCCAACAGCTGTCCTACCCACCCACTTCGGGACCGACAATGGCGAGATCTGGGTCGTCCGTCTCCATCCAGCATCAGCCGCAAAACCCCCGCATTTGAGCCGCGAGCCTATGGGACCAAACACGCACTCCGCTGCTCAGCTTGCAATCACGCGGGGTAACGTTGCGCAGGCCATTTCCAATAAGGCCAGACCATCTGCAGAACTGCCCCATGACCCATGCCGGCGCCAATCAAACAGCTAAGCTCGCGTCCCGCTACATCGGTTGGCTGCATTCTCGGAATCTGTGAGACGCCAAAATACAGCCATGTTTTTGCAGAAGCTGCATTTCGGCATCCTGATGCCCAACCGCATCAGAAGATTAAGGCTCATTCCGGACCAGAGCGGCCGCTGTCCTGTACCAAGATGAGCGGGTGGCAAACATTCTTCGCAAACACCTTCCAGCTCTCGTCGCCCGTAAATTATTCCTTGTCTAGTTAAATTTCTAGAAGCACTTCCTTACCACTCCCCCTCGTGGCCTTTCCTTCCTTCCCCTTCATTACCCGCATTTGCTTTCATGTTTTTCCCCATTGCTTCACTACTTTGCTCGTTTCCAGCTCCGTCAGCCTTCGGTTGAACTTGGCATGATGTTATTTCCCTCAAACTTTGCTGCACTGCGTATAGGTGTTTGGCTAGCTGGGACTTGTTCAAGATCAAATATACTCCTTCACTTTACCGCACTCTGCCTCATCTCCAATTCGCCCGAAACCAGGTCGTTGAGCATTTGTCAACCTGCCACGTGACGTCGTGGCGATATCGTGTTGATGGCAAGCCGGTTTGTTTGTCCGCCTGCACGCGGAGATGCACGTGACCGAGCCGTTGCGACGCGTTGCACGCGTTGAGGGACGAAATTTTTCTTCCCCTCTGTGGCGCCCTTTTCCACCCGAACCCCGCCATCCGCTTCTTTTTCTACGCTCAGCATCAACCGACTGAAGCCGATCTTGTTTCCCCTCGCTGCGTAGGGCTGTCGATCTAGCGGACATACTGACTGTCATATAGTACCTTCACTTACTTTTGCCTGCCTTGTCCTCGGTTTCTTTCTCCGCACTCGCTCGTGTGCTTCCCCTCGCCTCCCCACACTCGCACTTTCTGCCGGCGCGCGTCGCCCCCAACCGCCCAGGATGAAGTACATCGTGGTCAACGGAGGTACGCGCGCATCCAGCCAGCCCTAGAAACAGTTGACTGGGCACTGCTAACCGCAATCCAGGCGTGATAAGCGGCGTGGGCAAGGGAATTATCGGTATGGTCAATCGGCTGCAACATGGCCTCGGCTGCGTCGTGCCACCAGGACTGATCCGATGCACCTGTGACAGCCTCCTCAACCGGACTGCTGCTTAAATCAATCGGCCTCAAGGTCACGGTAAGGACATGCCCAGCTGCCCGTGCACCTGCGGCTTGCTTGCCGCTCCCGCCGCGCAGTTCAGTCGTAATCGTGATGCTGATTCGCGCGGCTCCTCGCAGGCGATCAAAATCGACCCGTACCTAAATGTCGATGCGGGCACCATGAACCCATTGGAGTCAGTTGGCATCGTCGGCTCCTGAGCGCTGTGTGACTGCTGCGATCCCCAACTGTCTTGCTGACCGCAAGACGCCCGTAGGCATGGAGAGTGCTTCGTCCTGTCTGACGGCGGCGAGGTCGATCTCGACCTTGGCAACTACGAGCGCTACCTCAACGTGAACCTGACGCGCGGCCACAGCGTGACCACGGGCCAGATCTACAAGGAGGTCATTGACAAGGAGCGCAAGGGCGACTTCCTTGGCAAGACGGTCCAGATCGTGCCCCACATCACCAATGCCATCCAGGAGCGCATTGAGCGTGTCGCTCGCATCCCCATCGACGACTCGGGCGAGGAGCCTGACGTGTGCATCATCGAGCTCGGCGGAACCGTTGGCGACATCGAGTCTATGCCCTTCGTCGAGGCCCTTACCCAGCTCCGCCACCGTTATGGCCGCAACGGGTTCTTCAGCATCCATGTCTCGTTCGTGCCTCTGATCCACGGCGAGCAGAAGACCAAGCCCACACAGCACTCCGTCAAGACGGTCCGCAGCGCCGGCCTGATTCCCGACTTGCTGTGCTGCCGCTGTGAGACGGGACTCGAGACGAACACGGTGAAGAAGATCGCGCTGCACTGCCAGCTTGAGCCGGAGCAGGTTCTCGTCGTCCACGACATGCCATCCATCTACCAGGTCCCCATGCTTCTCCACGAGCAGGGCCTGATCCCGCTTCTCAAGACATCCATGGGCCTCGACCAGATAATCCCGACGCCGAGCCGGGTTCAGCACGGCTCCGAGATGTGGTCGCTGTGGAAGGACACGGTGCTTGCGGGCGACAGCCTGGGAACGGTGACCATTGCCCTCGTCGGAAAGTACACGGAGCTCCACGACTCGTATCTGTCAGTGATCAAGGCGCTCGAGCACTCGTCGATGCGGTGCCGCCGCAAGCTGGATCTTCAGTGGGTCGACTCGGAGCACCTGGAGCCGCTCACGGCCAAGGCCACCTACGATGCCGCGTGGGCCAAGGTCCACGGTGCCAACGGGATCCTGGTGCCTGGTGGTTTCGGCAACCGCGGCACCGAGGGCATGATCTCGGCGGCCAAGTGGGCGCGCGAAAACCGCGTGCCCTACCTCGGAGTCTGCCTCGGCATGCAGCTTGCTGTCGTTGAGATTGCGCGCAATGTCTGCGGCCTGGATGGTGCGACATCGGAGGAGTTCAACGGCCAGGCCGCGAACAAAGCCATCATCTTCATGCCCGAGATCGACAAGACGACTATGGGCGGCACCATGCGCCTTGGCCTGCACGACACCCACTTCCAGCCCGGCAGCGAGGGCAGCAAGATCCGCGCGCTCTACGGCGGTGGTGCCGTCGCCAGCGAGCGCCACCGCCACCGGTACGAGGTCAACCCGGCCATCGTCGAGCGCCTGCACAAGGCTGGGCTCGAGTTCCTGGGCAAGGACGACAAGGGTGAGCGCATGGAGATTGTCGAGTTCAAGGAGCACCCGTACTTTGTCGGCGTCCAGTACCACCCCGAGTACCTCAGTCGTGTGCTTGACCCAAGCAAGCCATTCCTTGGTCTTGTCGCCGCCAGCGCCGGCTGCCTTGACCAGATCACCGCCGACATCCTGGCTGAGCACAAGAACGGCACCGCCGTCAACGGCGTCAACGGCAACGGCCACCGCTTCTAGACGATGGCTTGGGCGGCAGCGAAGCCAGCTGGATCGGCCTCGTTCCTCTCTATTTGTTCTCGCCGACCCTGTTCTCTGGGTCTTCTCCTTGGTTCTGGTTGGGGGTTTCCTTGGGCGTCATTGGGTTTGACTGTCATCACCTGCATAGATTGGGACGTAGAAAGAAAAGTCGACAACGGACATGGGGGGTTTCCAGGCTTCATTTTTTGCTCTTTCTTTTGTTGCGTTTCTAGAGAAGAATTTCTAGACTAGGGTAGCGGCAGTTGCCAAAATCCACCAGCGTGCCGACTTGGCATCTCGAACTGCAGCAACGGAAGGTGGGTTGAGGAGATATGGTGGATATTCGGGGCCTTCTAGGGCCCTATAGATACGGAGATGATATAGGTACATGGTAGGAGATAAAACTTGATTCTTGCGCCGCAACGCCCCCCGTAGTCCCAAGCTAAAAATGGCCACTTAAAATTCGATGCCATGTCCGCCCCTCCCCCTCTCCCTTGGAATCCCAACTTTTTCTTAGCCGGGCAGCCAACCGACGCGCTCCATGGGCCACCTGATCCACAGCCTCTCGGCGGGCGACAGGGCGTCGTAGATGCCGGCGATGAGGTGCTCGGGCCAGCCCCTGGTCATCCAGCCGAGCTCGAGGACGCGCAGCAGGACGACAAAGTGGGCAAAGATGGCGAGAGCGACGGGCCTGCGGGCACGGGCGCGGGCGACGAACTCGTCCGAGACGTGGTACATCCAGCCAAAGACGACCTGGGCGCTGCGGTGGCGCGGGTTCATGTCGGCGTCGAAGACGGTGGCGAAGGAGGTGGCGAGCGCGGCGAAGGCGGACGCGTAGACGTCACGCTCCGGGTCGCCCGCCGCCACCTGCTGGCGGATCACGTCGCGCAGGTCGCGCATGGGCTCGCTGCGCGCCGCGGAGCCGCCGTTGCCGCCGCTACCGCCGCCGTCGCTGCCGAACAGGGAGCTCTCGCGGCGCGGCCGTTTGCGGCGGGGTGGGGCGGGGTGTGGGTGGTCCCCCGCGGCGGACGAGCCGCCGTTGACGGACCCGTCGGGGTGTGGGTGTTGGTGGTATTGGTGGTTGATGTTATTGTTGTTGTTGTTGTTGTTGTTGTTGTTGTTGTTGTTGTTGTTGTTGTTGTTGTTGCTGTTATTGTGGTGGTTNTTGTTGTTGTTGTTGTTGTTGTTGTTGTTGTTGTTGTTGTTGTTGTTGTTGTTGCTGTTATTGTGGTGGTTGTGGTGGTGGTTGTGGTCGTTGCTGCCGCCGTTGGCCCCGTCGTCGTAGTGGTCCGGCATGTCGTCGTCAAAGTCGTCCCCGTCGTCCGAGTCGAGCATGTGCTCGTCGCGCTCCATGTCCTCGGCCGTCGCGTCCGGGCCGAACATCTGGTCGATCAGCCCCCAGCTCTTCTTGTCGTCGCCCGCGCGGCCGCCCTGGGCCCGCTGCGCCGTCTTGGTCGCCTTCATGACGGAGCGCAGCCCCCTGAAGAAGACGAGCCACTCCTCGGTGCTGCTAGCGCCCGAGGCCGCAGCGGCGGCGGCGGCCGCCGCCGCCATGGCCATGCCGTAGTCGCCGTGGCTGCTCACGCTGCCGGCACC